>CM077087.1:15149602-15317848 GCA_039513925.1 Platanthera zijinensis
AATAAAATCTCGTTTGAAACATCCAATGTCGATCCGTGGAAATTCTATCACTGCCCTACTTTGGTAGATAGTGGGGCAAACGAAGACCTCGTTGCTGCTGCACATGACCTGATGACACCCCTCTTTCCTTAAATATGATGAAAATCAATTTCCTTCGAAAAAAATATAATCCCCGGTAATAAAATCAACCATGGAATTATAGATTTCTGAAGATGCTCGCAAACTATTAGTCATAATTCTATGCATAAATGATCAGTAAAAATTGGACCATCAAATTTGGGAGTATCACAATGTGAGGGAGAGGGTTGATCAAAAACACGGTAAGAAGGAAGGCAGAAGGTAAGCATGATCAATCTGTGCAATCATTAACTCAAATAGCATCATATGCTCGTCTGCTAGACAATTACAAACGTCAACTAAGCCCAGATTAATTATCCAAAAATATCTCCTGTTAGATTCAGACTAGCGCGACAAAATTTAAAGTTGATCGCAAATCTTCGATTATAAATTTTCCAAAGGAATCCCTTAAAATGCGTGTCCCTCTGAGGAGTGAAATTTTTAGGGATTTTTACTATCCTCTCAATGTGAATCTTCATACACGGGTAGATAATGTGGTGACAAAGTTTGTTGTGCTTGTCTCGACTCAGTGGATAATAAAATGTAGTTGGAGTGTGATCACTAATTGCAAATACTCTAAAGTGTGAAGACTCTAAGTCTCTAATGCCAAGGGTGGATAATCGAGACCGGCTGGGTTTTCTTCGGGGAGAGGCCTGGGTAAATAAAACTTACGACGACTAGACATGTCTGAATGGGGAACTCCAGAGAGAGGTCGACAACGAGCAAGAAATGTTGGGGAGAGGTCGTCGGAACTGATGTAGCCCGACGAGGATGCACTGGAGGCCGGATGAGGAGAACGAAAGACTGGATGTGATTTCTGAATCACAGGAGGGGTGCCATTCTCGCCGGAGGAAAAAGGCTTATGGAGGGTCGAGAAGGCCTTCGAGGGCGGTGGCGGAGCAAGATGATCGGTGGTCGGGCTGTTGGAAGCTTAGCAGAGTGGAACCGGTGAGGAACCGAACGAAGAGAAAGGTCTCGTTCAGTTTCTCTGTTCCTGACTGGTTTTCAAGATGGGGTTCAGCAATTTTTATCAAAGAATATTCAGTTTTATGAAGAGGAGAGGGTTTCCAATAAATAATATTAATGTCTATTAAATAGGTTGGGGGGCTCGAAGTGTCCAGCAGGCTATGATGGCAAATGGAGGTTTCTTTAGGTTTTTAAAATGAAGGAATTGGATATGAAGAGCAGACTTTTGACATTCTCACAAAATTGTGACTAAATATTTTCTAAAATTAAATTACTTTTGATAATTAAATTTTCAGAAAATTAGTCACTTTAAAATATTATTTCAAAATTTGCCCTACCATTCATACTACCTAATTTGACGGACCTTTTTACTCAGGGTCTTATTGGTCAATCACACCAATAAGCCGAGCAATGAGCGCGGGTGATATGCACGGTACAAAAACACGTACAAATAACGTGTGCGAAAAATAAATCAACTTGTGTGACGACGTACAAGACAAAAAATGTGATAGATAAAAATAAAATAAATATGCAATCTCGGGTTGCATCACCATTTTGCGGAGCAATCAAAACATCCAGGTCCGAGTCTAATGAGGTGGAGAAACCTTCCAAAGAGGAGAGGTGATGGTGATCGACGACACGCACGCATCTATTATTCCCGCAGGAGGCAATGATTGGCGGCCTGGTTGGGCGATCCGAGTCCGAGGATGCGCCCGGAGGGTCGTTCCGAGCCAGTTATGATGTATTTAGCCCCCGATCGGCCCGAACAGTTATAGTCGTCTGATCGGGAGCCCTAATTTTGCGTTAGCTCTTTTCTTATAAATGATGCAGTGGTAGACCGGCTAAAATGAAAGGACACTAGAATGCGAACTAATGAGTATGAGACCTATGTGTTGTGCATGTGCTAACACTAGAACAGTCCAAGGTAAAAGATCGACTAGCAAGTGATAAAATTTTAACAAAGGCTAAGAGCACGACATCCACAATTGTGAGCAACAATTAACGTAAGAGCAAATTAACGCGGAGGGCTGCAAGAGGGAAAGAGGAGGGCCGGACCTGGGCAGAGACGGGTCGGACAGGAGGGGGGCTGGCGGGGAAGACGCGGAACAGCCGGGAGCCACGCTTCAGAATCCATCGGGGAAGACCGACTAGTTGCAGCACATGCAACTCTCGATCCCTAGGGCCGGCCACCAACATGCCTATTTATAATAAAAGAGTTAACACAGAATTTGGGCTCTCGATCGGACGGCTATAACTATTCGGGCCAATCGGGGGCTAAATACATCATAAATATGAAAACTAATATATGAAACTGGCTCGGAACTACTCTCCGGGCGCATCTGCGGACTCGAATCGCCCAACCAGGTCGCCAATCACCGCCTCCTGCGGGAATAGACGCGTGTGTGTCGTCGATCGCCATCAAGAGGGCTATTCTGGGAGCTGACAACTGGGACTCTGGAGTGGAAGGAAGGAAGACATGTGGGAAAGTAGGACGGTGACAATAGTGATAAGGGAAGGGAGAAAAAAGGAGATATATTTTCAGAAGGTGGTGTCAGTTGTAGAATATCTTGTGAAGGGGCATGAATGATAGAGCATGATGATGTCATGGAGGGAGAAGGACAGGTGATAGAGAGTGGGGGAATCTCAAAAGTAAGTGCCCCTCCCTTCGTAGAGGAATAAGGTGTAGACTTAAAGATGGTGACATCAACAGAAACATATTGACGTTTGGAGGTAGGTTCAAAATATTTATATCCCTTTTGAGTTGGGGAGTAATCTACGAAGATACTTTTGGTGGCGCGAAAGGAGAGTTTGTTTCGACCAAATGCATGAATGTGGACAAAAGCAGAACAACTAAACACACAGGGGGGTGTACTTTCCAGATAGAAAAGGGAAAATGTATCTTACATTGAAGAGTAAGAGAACGCAACCAGTAATGAGAAAATAAGAAATGAGAATCTCATGAACTCAAATAGGAGTGTAGGACATTCATCTGATACAACGATGTCCAAACAACATCGAGGAGAGAGAGATACAACGGTGTCCAAACAACATCGAGGAGATGAGATACAACGGTGTCCAAACAAACATCGAGGAGATGGGACATATGCACACAAATGATCTGATGAATATTATACCGTTAGAGATGCAGAAAGATAAAATGCTAACTCATGTATTTTTTTCACATTATCGATCCGATTAATTTTTTAGTGGAACTTTTGAGTTCTAAATAAGACCCTTATTTCTCTTTGTAATGCATTGATTGATTACTGAGATTTGTGAGCTACTTAAAGCTTGATTTCTTTATCGATTATTTTAGTTTTTCCTAATGCTTTGCTTGGCACATTAGGATACTGGATTCTCTCCTCCACTCAATACTAGTACAGACATTCCAATACCATCATCGTTCAATCTGATCGCTTTCACTCTCCTCCTACACACAAATTCATGCAAAATTGGTGCCTTCCTGTTCTCACTCAGAATCTTTTAAAAGGACATATAATCTTATAGCTTTACCTGTGTCTCTCCTCAAAACAAATTATTCTCTATCAACTATAAACCTCCTCATATCTCTCTTTTCCTTTCTAAAACTCATAATTCTCTCTCTCTTTACTCTACCCTAACTCCTACCCTTCCCTTAGTTGATATGTATTATTGAGTGAGAATTTTTATATTATTAACATAGATGCAGCTATCACTAGTGCTTTAAATTTGAATGACATAAATATGAAGAAGTGCTCTAGTCTGAATCCTATCCCTTGTCAATATTTGGTAGAGCTTGTTATGGGTCCTCACTATCATTCATTGATTATGTTGTGCATATTTCATACGAGTCTGTATGTTATTTCGAGTTATATGAGTTTAGCCTTATCGAGTCGAGTCCTTGTTACGTGTAATTAGAGTCATAGTTTTTTAGTATTTCTCGCATCTCTTTTATATTGAGGTTATTTACACTCATATTACTTGTAGTATTATAAATAGACCCCCGGGTCATGTATACGCTTATGAAATGAATTAATAAAGTTCTCCTTCTCTCTAAGTTCCTCTCTAGTTCTCTCTCATTCCCATTTTTAGGGTTAGGGTTGAGCAAGGTATTATGGTATTCAGGCCCAAATACTATGTTGTGATTTTTTTTGGCAGCCGACATCATGGTTTCTCGCCAGTGTTCTTCGTATCCATGGTTGTTCTCCTTTCTCGACATATTGGCCTCTACTTCCTCGACCTCCTGCGTTAAAATTCTCTAACAACCGTGCGTTTTGCCAATCACAACCCTCTTCTCCTCCTCATCATGACATCCACCTCTCCCCTCTACCAACACGCCGTCCCTAATTAATTAATTAATTAATGTGTTAATCATGTAATAACTTATTCTCAGTTATTATTTAATTAACTACCAATTAATTATTTAACATTTTCATCATGCTCCTTAGTGCCGCCGACCGCACCGTGCTGCTTGCCCGACTTGCCGAGCTGGACCGCCGCATTGCTCTACGAGCGGCTCGACTCGGCCACATCGATGCTCAGCTCGACCTCACGTTCGACGCCCTCCGCATGTCTCACAACTTGGTGGTTTTTCTGTCATCACCACCACCGGAGCTGGATTCGTCGCCTCCCCCTACAATGATGGTGCCACCACCATCCTCCGTTGTTCATGACACACCGCCGCGTCGCCGTCGCCGCCGCTGCCGTCGCCACCTCCGCGCCGCCGCCTCTTCTATCGGCTCTTACTCCGCCAACCTCGGCATTGTCGCCCCCTCCGGCCACATCACCGTCGTCGTCGCCGCCATCGTCGTCGCCAACAACTCGACTCATGCAGTCGCCGCCACTGCCGTCATTGCCTCCATCGCCGTCGCCGCCGTCGCCGCCACCACTCGTCGCCGATGTACCACCTCTGTCCACGGTGGTCATCCTTCCACCGTTGCCGCCTCCTCTCCGGTCACCCGCTATGCCGCTGCCGGTCATACCGATGCCGGTCATACCGCTGCCTTCTCTACCGGCTCTTACTCCGCCGGCCCCAGCATTGTCGTTTCCTTACGGTCATCTCACCGCCTCCTTTTCCGCCTCTTTTCTTGCCAGACCCCGTCTTGCCGCTCCCACCGGCCACAATGTCGCCTCTTCTGTCGGCCCGTGCTCCGGTGACCCCGACGGACCCATTTCTGTTGCCGGCCGTCGTCTCTCCGCCCTCCCTGCTGCTGATGCTGCTCACCATCGCTCCACCGACCATGCAGAAACCAATAGTTTCTCCGCACGTCTTTTCGCCACCACCGCTACTCGCCAACACAGCCGTTACACCGAGGAGCCGACCATCCACATGGAGATCAAGCTACCCGAGGAGCCGACCATCCACATGGAGTTTGAGCTTGGGGACAAGCTCGATGTCAAGGATGGATGGATTGATACGGATCCTCAGTCTGTTATCGTGTGTTATTATTATTATTATGTTAATCGTGTTGTATCGAGTCGTTATTATCGAGTCGCAGTCTTAGCATTGTAGTATTTTAATATTCGTGCGTCTATTGTGGTATTTACAAGTATGTCATTATGAATTCTATTTAAGGGAACTCATGGAGGGTCATTGTAATCAAGGAAGAAGTGAATCAAAAGCTCTCTTTATCTCTCTAACTTCCTTTCTTTCTCTCTAGTTCTTCTCTCCTTCTTCCACCCTCTAGGTTTTTTTTTCTTCTTCTCTCATCTCCATTTTAGGGATAACACTCCTTGTATCCCCATCTCCATCCGCATCTCTGCATCCCTCCGATGAACCATCAAAAGAGGCACATAACAGGTTGTTTGCTCATAGATGCACGCTTTTGTGATGGAAAATTGTGGTGTCACTAATGATCTACCTTTACTCTTTATCTTTGACCCCTTCTTGAGAATAAGGGTTGGGATGAAGTTTGGTGCCCAATCTCAATCCTTGCATCAGATTGGCAAAGATGAAGTTCTCCTGGCAGGTAATGTTGATGATGATACCAAGTAACTCTACTTTCACCTGTATTCTTATGAACAACACCTTTGTATCCCTATTGAAGGATGACCCGGTATATACTTTGACATTGACATTAGAGATAGAGAAGGGGCCACCTTAACTGTGGAACTTAGAATGGTGATGTTGTGCATCACAACAATATTGATTCCACCATTTTCCATTCATTTTTTAAGGGAAGAATTATGGGTGCAATTTCTAACATTTTTATCTTTTGTTTCCAAGTATTTGATAATGACCACAGAAATTTTCAGAGATATTATTTTTAAAATAGGTAAGGTTTGAACATTACCATTTTAATTCTCCCTCCTAATTTTGTAGTAACAGTACCTTAAATGATCCTTGAACTTTTTCCCTATTTTCCATGGTTTTCTCATTTTGCATCCATTGAGATCATACTTATTAGACTGACATTTGGTGCTCTCATTTTTTCTTTTCTTTTTTTATTTTGTACCCATTGAGACAAGTGTGAGCATTCCAGAAGTAGCGGACAGTTGGTGTATGCACAGGTAGCTCTCATCGATAACCGATAGTGTTCACACGAGACCAGAGTATTCACACGCGAGGAGTAAGTGAAAGAGAGTAGTGAAGAAATTTACCAAGCTTTGATATCATGTGAGAATTTGAAATATAAAAGAATTATTATTCTGTATACTATTAAAATAAAGAACTTAAGCCGGTGAAAAATCTCTCGTCGTTCACGGATTGTGTAGCGGGCAGCTTCAAGTTTTATTTTTGTAGGTTTATATATATAAATAAACGTTAGTTAGGCAGGTGAACAGTGGAGTGGTCTATTATTCATCTGCCTAATAATAGATATATCATATAAATAGCGTTTATATAGTATAATATAATTTATCGATAATTATATTATATATAGACGTTTATATATAAGGAAATTTAAATTTAAAATTTAAATTAAATGACAATCTACAATACATATATAGGAGAGTCAGTGCACTGGGGACTCATAGCATTCCCGACTGTTTCCGATCACGACGGCTCTCCCACTGCTCGTGCCCCCCAACACAATACTCTGGCTATCACACGATTTTCCAAGCGCGTCGGGGGACTGCGAGTAGTTGGAGCTCCGTCTTGTTAGGGCACTGTCGCGTCTGCATGGGGGCTCCCTTTTGAGCCCCTTGAACTGCCACTTGTTTAAAAAAAAAAAACTAAAAAATTTACACAGGAACTCCTCTCTTCACATAGGGTGGAGGAAGAATCTTCCCTTGAAGATGTGTGACTAAGTACAAGAAATAGGAGAATATATAATGGGCTCCCTTTTAAGCCTTTTGCAATTGAGCTTCAACATTCAAAAAGCAGGATAATCTAGATAAAAAGCTAAGTTTTGTTGTCCATCTGTAGAATGAAAGGAAGGATTCAAGCACTATTGACACTAGAAAAGGTCTATCACCACGAGTTCATTGGCCATTCTCACCTATAATTGACGGTTGTGTTTCTACTTGATGATTGCCCAGGACCGATTGCCCGTAGACTCTTTTTCCCTCTACAGGGAGTGAATTTGTTAGCAAGAGTTGATGGGACAAAATCAAGAATAAGAAGAGATCATTTTCAGTTTGAGAGTAAAGCTCAGAAGTGTACATCATTGATATCTGAACATCACCAAAATTTAACCCCGAAGAAACTGATAATTGGCGGAACTCTGTGGCGTATTCTTGAACAAATGTCCTCAACTTCCTTTAGATTGTCATTTTTTTCCATTTATCGTCAACATAACTTTTAGATGATTTCACAATGAATAAGTTGTTTAACTTACCTCAATGCTACATCTTAGTAACCCTATTCCTTTTAAGTGGGCATTCCACTATGCCAGGCACGTAAGTAATCAGCCAATTAGGCTCATGGGGTCAACGGCACATTTGTTGGTTAATCATATGCTATGGTTGTATCACATAAAGCATGTTGTGAGCCGAGTATATTGCAGAATTTATTGACTTTTAACATTTTTTTTCTAATGATTGGGTCTCATTTTGCATTATTAAGTTGAGGACTCCGTGAACTTAAATTCTTTCAATTGTGTCTTTTGTAGTTGGTTCAAGCTACTGTCCTCTTTGAAGACATGATAAAAACAGACTACCTAAAGAATGGATGGTGGTACTGGTCTTCTCTCACTGCCGCCTCCAGGACACCCTCAATCTCGGCTCTTGCTCTTCGTGTATATGCTTTAGATGACTCTATCATCTATTTCAAGGATCCCGCAGAAAGCTTAGATCCGGACAGCCAACAGCTAATAACCAGGGTTGGAAGGAAAAGAAAGGATATGGAAGTAGGATCCTAGTGTGGCTAAAAAGTATTACACTGGGAAAAATTTTGAATTGATTCGGAGTTGTGCGGCGGAAGCTTCTTAATGTTCCCGGAAGGGTTTCTTCCCTGCTCTTTTGTCATCGGCAGAGCTATGACAATTCAAAAGAGTAGACTAGCAAATCGGCCGCTGCGTCCTTCATGTACATAGTGCGACTGACCACTGACGAGGGAAGGGTGGCTGGCTTATTACCAGAGACTTATTGAATTATGTGTAGTTTTGACTCAAAAAGCTCGTTGGTTGACTCGTTTGGATTGTTGCAGCGCATCTAAAGATGTCCTAAGATTCTTGTGGGCAGATTTCGAATTGGCAGAGTCAAGCCACCATTGGTTCAAAAAATTTATACAGCATACATCATTGAAATCTATGTATAAGAGTCTGAAGTTTGAACAGATCTTTAATCGAATGAAGGGTTCCTTCCAATCTGCTTTCATTCACTATCTCCTTCATTATGTTATTTTCACATATACTGAGGTCCATTCTTTTCTTTTTTTTCCTAACTTAATGGATGTCTACTCCAAAATAGTGAGAGGTTTTGTGCTTCTGTAGCCTACCTGCTTTTCATTCTCGCAGTTAATGAAGCTTGAACACTGCTGGCAGATGTAACATTTAGGATTTCCTTTTAAAAGGTATTTTTTCTTAGTCCCACTATTACATCTATTTATTTTCTTTCATCCATGTCAGCTTTCTTTTATGAGCAGATAATTGCGCTACAGCATTTTTGCAGTACAGAATTCTGAAAGCATCTTAATTGTCTCCAGCTTTCTTGGATGAGCTGATGATTTTTATAGTAATAGTTGCAGGATTACTACAGAATACTGAAGGCATCATAATTTCACAGCAGTAATATTTTGCCTCCATCCATCTTTCCTGTCTTCCTGATGAAAATGCAATTGTGGTTTTTATCATATACTTAAAGATCTATTATGTTATAATCTTGCAGTGGTGCTCGATTAGAGCAGGTATAGATGGTTTACTTGGCTGAAGAGAATATCCTTGAACTGTTTTTAGTCAATTGCAGCTCCTGGGTTTTCTCTATTAGTTCTCTATTTTGATTATTGCAGGGAAAATATAGGATAGTTATTGTTGACTTAACAAATTATCCGCCTGTGTACTGCTGCTGTTTTTGTACATGTTCAAATCAATAATTTATTGTAGCCCTAACAGTCATTTTTCCCGTTAGTTCTAGTTGATAATATAACGAAGGTTTTTTTATGGTATATTTACTTCGATATTGTGTGCATTTGTCCTTTTTTTCATTATTTGTACAAAGCTTCCACAGTTTATCCCTTGGTGAAAAAATCATGCTAGTTTTATCTTCTTTATAAGTAAGGATTAAAGTTAAATTTTTTTAACAAGGAAAACTAATTTTGATATCCCTATCAGAGTTTCAATCCATAAATGCTTGATTTTGTTGTAACTATTGTATTACTACCAAGATTTATTATGAGATGATCGAAAAAAATTTGTCTTACCTCCCCTGCGCTCTAAAGAGAGCCTTAATGACTGCCAAGCTATGCTGGTGTATTCTTAGGTTTCAGAATTTTTATATAGCTCTATTCTAGAGACTTGGGCATCATTAGGAGAGCGGTTTCGGTGGCTGTGGTGAAAAATAGAGCTCCTGTCCTTTGGTGAGAAATGAAGCTCAGAATGGAGTTTTTGTTCTTTCCCACCGCACCAGAGCTCCAAAATAGAGGATGCCAAAACACTACCATATCTCTGGTTAGGTTAACCCTAAATATCACCGCAGCTAAAATGGTGGTGTATCAAACAGAGCCTTGATTCAGTGGTGGTTGTGGACACTGCAGTAAAAAACAGTAGGCATATGGGGTAGTTGCAGTCATGAATGCTATTACCCCAAAATGTCGGTTGGGGCCAAAATGATACCATGGTCATCTGAGTATGGTTAGGTGTTAGTGGTCCCTAATGCTCCAACTTTTATGGAGCTTAGGCCAGGAACCCTGTTTACTATCAGTGTCATGTCGCCACTGTTATCTCATTCAGAGCCTTATTCAATCCATGCAATCTGCATCAAGCTCAAATATTGGCATGCCCGCAACATTTTTCGTTAAGGAGAAAGCTTCTCCAAGTTCCGCAAGGGGACTCCTACTAATGTTCATAACATCAGGGATTAATTTATTACGAGCTCTGTTTAGGAGTCGTCCGCGTCTCCTTTGGCATTTTTTCTGGGGAATATCAGTTTTTTTGCGGATGCTACCGTTTTGAGGATGTGGAGGCAATGCTGATGGTATTCTTTGATCCTCTTCTCTTTGACATCAATAAAATCATCATATTTGGTGTCTTGAAATTTGTTAACACATCTTAGTAGTTCTTTGGTGCCCTCCCCATGAATCTTGTTTTTTTTGTTGTTCTTCTGTGATGCAATTAGTTGCTTGAACTGCTGATTATGTTGATATTGCCAAGACCAGTAAACTGGAGGAGGCATAATATGTTATGATCAGTTGCTTTCCTAGACTTTCATGCACATTTGTTCGAATTCAAAGACCGATAATTCGCAACAGTGTCTAAATACAATAATTTGTTGATAAATCCAATAGGCATTAGATCAGATAAGATCTGATGGCGACGGTACTTCTGATAATCCATACTGCTGTCAAAATCTCATGGATTTCTAAAATTAGAGAAGCTGTAGATTTTTCATTGTCCTTTGATTTCCATTAATTATATGATCTTTGTCCTGTTTTGCACTTTTGTTTTTCTTTGCCAGCTAGAGCAATAATTGTGATTCTGACGCTCTTTTTTGCCTGAATGTGTCCGGTCCTTTTTGCTGTATTCATTCCTGGCGGAGGTTGATTGTTTTTAGCAGCCTTTGTGCTGATTTTGCTTCAGGTTTTGAGTAGATCTCATTGAGGGTGAGGGAGCGAAAATCGATCATCGGACCAATGAACCAAATCGTTGCTGAATCGATTTGTTCAGGGCGGGGCTAGGCCTGCAACCGGTTTGGTTCGGTTCGTGCGGTTACGGTTTTCATGCACAGGCCTAGGCTACGCCGGTTTCCCCTCTTTGCCGAGAGATTGCCGATTTGGTTTGGTTTGGTTTCACTTGATTGAAAACCAGCCTAACCCAATTTTGAGGAGCATATTGATGCGATTGTCGTGCATTTAGATTTCTTTTTTTTCGTTCTTTAATAAACATGTGGCTGCATGTATTGTTGTAATATTCCCATGAAGATCAAAGTAGTGCTGTGTTTGTGTCATTGAGACTCAAGAATTGCTTGGATTTCAAGCACTTTAGAAAAAACAACCAAAAAAATCGAGTCGGCTAGATAGAATTTAAATCAAACTCAATTTAAATCATCTCGGTTGAAAATAAATTAAAAGATGGAATAGAGGTAAATCAATCCAGAATTATAAAACATCTCAGATTGTGATGGAATTTTTTTTTCTCTCGAATTGTTCTCCTTGTCGTCATGAGTTCATCCCTTGAAATAGTCTTACAATTGGAGTCATATAACTCATGCAATCCTTCTTCAAAGTTGTAAAACTCTATATTCTCCAGCCCAAAAAATCCATCAAAACTTTCAACGAAGGTATCTATTTTGTGTGTTTTCGTCCATTGATTCACTCGCATTCAAATTTAAATTTCGCCCAGCAGTTTGAAAATTACATTCTTCCTCTACCAAACCTGGTCGCTCTAGCGTGGGAAGCAGGGTGAATCAGCTTTGGTTGGACCAATTCAGTCCAGCTTGAGAGGTTTACATTCATTCATTTAAATGGATTGATTTTGATCTGCATATTTTCATCAACACTTGAAGTAAATTTGCATATATTAAAAATAGATTTAGGCTTCGTTTGGTACGGTTAGAGGCGGATTTAGAGGGGTCTGAGAGACACCGAGCACTTGTAGAGGCAATGAATTTTGACTGCTTGCATGTCAAAAACGGTGGTCAGGGAGAAACAGTTCTGATAAGATAAACGTTTAAATTTTTTGTTTGAGATAGTTAATGGCTGACCGCTCTTGTTAAAATTTCTACAACCCAGCGTGGTATTTCTATGATGAGGGACGGACATAAGGAAAAAAAATATTGTGCACTCGACGCACATAAGCTGAGTGCATCGAGCGCAATCCAAGATATTTATTGTGTGATTTGATATATTCTAAATCACCATCACATCTTTCAATGTCATTCATAATTTTTGGCTTTCATTTTGGAAAATAATTCTCCAATTTAAAAGAAATGTATGAGCTCAAAAGAGGGATCATCATTAGTAGCATGGGAAAACATAAACATAGTGATCTTGAGCGGAAAAGCACAGTGATCCCTTTTGGGATTTGGATTCCCCTCGGCGTCGAGTAAGGGATCACCTTTCAGATTTCGCGAAGGAGGTTGAGAATCGCCGACAAAAGCTTCTGTTTCTGAAAAAAATGCTTCTTCAATTTAAAAAGATATATTAAATGTTTATGCCGTTTCATTTAAAAAAAATATGTGCACCCTCGTTATCAATTTTCTAAATCCGCTACTGGGAACGGTGATAACGGTCATAAACACATGGGTTAAACCGTCATTCGTTAATGATCATCTAACAAACATCATCCGAAAGTGAATGAAGCTCCTTAGATGGCGTAAACAAATATCAATTTAATTCTCATGTTCATGACCACGGACCACCACCACCGTGCTAAACGGGAGAAAAACTTAGGTCCGATCATCGGGTCATGCTCATGGTCCAGAATCAATCAGGACCTTGAAAGTGAGGTGGGGCCCGCATAATTTTACCCCCCCCCCCCCACCCAAATTTAGACCGCTGATTGGATCAGCGGAGCATGCTCATGATCCGCTGAACGGACCTAAGTTTTAACCGCTAAACGGAGCCTTACACATAACAATCATCCTAGAGCATATTTATTATACTCGAGTGACTTTTGAGTCTCAATAAATTTTCCCTCCAAAAGAGCCCACCCGTCCGATTCCGATCCGTGGCATTTTCGTAGTTTCTCTACTCGACGCTCGCCTATTTAATCACGGGAGAGACCATCGTCAAGCTGCGAGCAGCTCACATTAATCCTGTCGCCACTAGGGTTGGAAAACAGGATCTGTCTCTCTCTCTCTCTCCCTCTCTCCTTCCCTCACTGCTACCGTCATGTGATCTATAATCATACTATGACAGCTTTATTGGCAGCGGAGATATAGAAGCTGTGCGGTGAGCTAGATCGGATCCGCATCATTCCACTGGATTTCGTTTTTTTTTTGTTTGAATCAGTTTTTTTGTGTGTTTGGGGGTGATCGCTGGACGCAGCGGTTTATCGATCTTTTCCTGGCCTTGTTTTCTCTGATTTTGGGGGAAAATGATCAAAACAGTGTGTGAGTGCAAGGGTACAAAGCGGGAATCGGTCGATAAACCTCTGCATCCGGCTCTCACCTTTTTCTCAGATTAATCTACTTTCTTTTTTGATAATATTTCTATTTTTGATTTGAAGGGCACGGATTGAGGCATTGAGCTGGGTGGGGTGAGTTCTCTGAGGACTCATTTGTTGTAGATAGGGAACACGTTCACGCATTAATTTTTAACTGCATATATCTCTTTTCCCCCAAAAACATGTTTCTAACTTAATGCAAACAATAAGGCTAAAAGTTCTTTCTTTTTTACCAATTCTGTTGCCCAATACATTCATTGAGAAGTTTAAAGTTTAAACTGTGTGTGCGAGTTGACTTTATTTTCTTTCTTTTAAAATCTTACACTATATAATTTCTCTGATGATTTATGTATTGTTAGTTTGCTTAAGTAATTAATTTGGCACATACTGAATCATCCAAAGCTCTGGGGCTTTGTTGGGCACGGTGGCGGCGGTTATAAACTGTCATTCATGAACGCCCGACCTCACTGAAGGAACATCGTCCAGTTTTATGTTCAAAACTAGTTTTTTTTCTTGGTAGCATTCATAACCATTGTCTTGCCAATCATGCATTATATGATGGTGATGTTTTTGTTCAAACTCACGGGAACAAAAAAAAAAGTAGCCAAACAAAGCTTTTGTCAGATTCTATATTTTTCTCATTTAGAAATCTATGTGAATATGCTTTTGTTTTAAGATTTGAGTTTAGTTTTATCTCTGCCATTAGTGTATCATTAACAACAATAGCTAGAGAGTGGTGGAAGAAGAATCTTTTAACAGTAAGTAGAGATTACTGGAAGAGGAAACTTTAAAGAAATTGCAGTCACTTTCAAATTTCCTTTTTTTTTATTGTACTACTGAATACATTCACTTCTGACTAAAATTCTTCTCTTGTTATTGGAGAATGAATTTTCAAGTAAACATTTATTCTGTTGTTCATGCAATTAATCTTTAGCTAGATTCTTAGTTTGTCTCTATTTCTTAGGGTCGCATGTGGGATGAACTCATTTTATTATCTATCTATTAAAATATATTTGTTGATAAAATTGGGGTTAGGTCAGTTTCTAGTTTCATAATATGGTTAGGAATTAGTTTTATAGTTTTTTCTTTGGGTTTGTTTTGTTGGATAAAATCGGGGCTTCGGAATTGACATTAGAGTTCAATTCTCATTAAAAACCGTCCAACTTTCATTCCAGAACCGTAATTTCGTCTAAATGAATGACCATTTAAGTAGTTAAGAATATTGTTTTACATGAAACATTTCTTTTCTCCTCTGTTGGGCTGCCATTTAGATGAGCCTCATTTTACATTAAGAAATTCTTTTTTAACCTATTATTCTCATGAAGGTTATTATGTAATAAGCCCTTCTGGGATGAAACAGTTACTGCGAGTTGAATGAAAAATGCTTCCAGACCATATTTTGGATACTTTTTTTGTATGTTGTTTTTGATGAAACAATACCTTGTGAGATATTGTGTAGAGGATTCAGTAGTTGAGATTTTCCGAGGAGTTAGTATCTAGAATATTTTAGAGATATTCATTAGTATTTACAAGTCCAGTATTTACTATCATTATTATTATTACGAGTATTTGTATGCGTGAGTGAGCTTTAGTCCACATCGTGTGCTAAAGTTCGTGACTCCCTTGTAATATTATAAATAGCCCATTATGGATGAATAATAGCATGCAATTGTTTTTCCCTATCTCATTCAACTTGGTATCAGAGGTTATACGAAACCATAGCTGCACGTCCTTTTTTTCTTTTTCCCGCGTTGTCTCGCTCCGCCCCGATCGCTCGCTCCGCCGTTTTGTTCATGCATTTGCTCTTTCGTTGCTGTCTCCGGGCGGGGTGGAGGGTGTCGTCGGCTGCTGAAGGGAGCGACGTCGTTGCCCTGCTGATGTCGCCAACCCTGCATGTTGGCGCTGACACCTAGGTCCATTGTTGTTGGTGCCGCCGACTCCACTGTTGTCATTGATGCCTAGATCCACTGCATGTTGACGTCTACGCCTCGATCCACTGTTGTTTTTGATGTTGCCGACTCCACTGTTGTTGTTGATGTCGCTGTCGCTTCGATCCCGCATGTCTGACGGGTTCAGTGATTCCTCCTGTGGCCGCTTGCACCTTTAGCCTTTGATGGGTTGTGTTTTTGTCCTTACACTTGTTTCTTTTTGCTGTCTTGCTCCCGCTCTCTGCTTTCTGAACCATACTCTATTTGCTCGCTTATCTTTGGTGTCGGTAAACATGAGTGATTCCCCAGTCTTGTCATTGGGTGTGATTCAGCCTTAGATGAGTGACCCTCAACGGTCTCATGGCCACTCCGGCTCCCTGAAGATTACCACGGTCCTGTTTGATGACAAACTATCTCGAATGGTCACGGGATGCGCAACATGTCATTCGCAACCATCAAATGTTTGGTTACATTGATAGTACAGTTAAGGAGCCACCAAAAATTGATCTGTCCTGGAAGCGGTAGGACTCAGAAAACTTTGTGGTCGTTTTTGGCTTCTTCACTATATGTTTCCGAAGGTCTACCGGAGCTACATGCTAATGGACTCCGCCTTCGAAATATGGGCTCGTGTCCGTGAGACACTCTCAAATTGGCAGTTCTACACAGGTTTATGAACTTACCTGCCGCATTTTGGAATTGCGGCAAGGCTCTATGATGATTCATCCTTTTTTTCAAAGTTGACATTTCACTCCAGCATACACTGCGGATGTTGTTCAGTTACATCAATGGGAGGACCACTTTCGCCTCCATGTCTTTTTGATGGGGCTGAATATGGAGTTCAATATGGTGCAGACACATATTCTTCACCATTCCCCTCTTTCGTCCGTTCGGGAGGCCTTCAACATGGTCCTTGGTGATGAAGACCGTCGGAAGTCCCTTAATGTCAGTGCTCCTCCTGAGCGCTCTGCCCTGACTACCGCTGGCCGTGGTCATGCTCTCAACCTTGGCTTGTCTGCTCCTACTTGTGTTTATTGTGGCCGCAGAGGGCATACTCAGGAGTTGTGTTACCAAGTTCACCCACATATTGCCCCTCGTGGTCGTGGACGTGGTCGGTGACCAGGACGTGGGGGCCATCGCCAGGGTGGCCCCAAGCCTCTTGATACTGCTTACTCTACTGACATCTACAGCGAGACCTCCAGTGTTGTTTTTGGGCAGCTCACTGCTCATGAATTGGATGTTTTTCGCCGCCTGCTGCACTCTTAGCCTGATTTGTCTTCGGGTGCCCCTGCTTCCATTGCTTCTATTGCTATGTCGAGTGCTTATGCGGCTACTGCCTCATCTTTCGAGTGGGTGATTGATTCTGGTGACACTCATCACATGACCGGCTTCTCTTCAGGTTTTCTCTCTTATGCTCTTTTGTCTGGTAAGGACAAAGTCATTTCTGCTAATGGTTTGTTGTCCCCCATTACTGGTACAAGCCATATTGCATGTTCTACTATTTCTCCGTCATCTGTCCTTCATGTTCCTTTTTTTCTCGCAATTCATCAATAATATTACTCGATCCCTTAATTGTTCTGTGACTTTTTTCCTCCTTTTCAGGTTCTCTCCTGCTCTACTGTTACAACTGATGATGTTCGCCACTGGCATCTGTGGCTTGGACATCCGTCTCCTACCTATCTTCAGAAATTATTTTCTGTTTTTTTTACTGTTTTTACAGACTTCTGTCTGTAATGTATGTGATATGTCTAAACATGTGAGACATAATTCATCGCATTTATCTTCTCCCAGTGCCACTCCGTTTATTGGTGTTTATTCTATTGGGTGCTCCCCCCCTTGTTTTATCTATATCTGGTTCTCGTTGGTTTGTCACTTTTTTTATTGTTTTTCTTGCACAATTTGAGTGTATTTGTTTAAAAAAAGGGTGAAGTTTTCTATTGTTTTCAAATTTTTCATAAAATGATTCACTCAATTTAAGGGCTCTATTTGTGTCCTTCAAAGTGATAATGGAGGGGAATATGACGATCGGGGAGCGTTTGTCTCATACCTTATCAGTCATGTTATCATCCATCAGACCATGTGTGTCCACACCTTTACCCAAAATGGAGTTGTCGAACGGAAAAACTGGCATCTTTTGGATGTTGCCTGTTGTCTTCTTGCTACTATGCACCTTCAGAAATCCTATTGGGGTGATGCTATTCTTACTGCTGCCCACCTTATCAATCGGCTTTCCTTGCGAGTTCTTGGTTATGCTACTCCCCTAGCTCGGTTGTCTATCATGACTGTGGTTTATACTTCCTATCTGTCACCCCGTGTCTTTGGATGTGTCTGTTTTGTGCATATTCATTTGCCTCACCGAGACAAATTGGACACTCGGGCTCATCGATGTGTGTTCCTTGGCTACTCCTCTACAACGAAAGGGTATCGTTGTTTCCACCCCCCCCCCCCCCTCCAGCCGTTTGTTCTGCAGTATGAATGTTACGTTTCAAGAAAGGGATTCTTATTTTTTGCCTTCGACTCACTCTCTTAGTCAGGGGGAGAGTAGTGGTAATGCGGATCTTCCTCTTCCTCTTCTTCCTTCTCTGCCACTGCAGCTTCCTGCTCCACAGTAATTGGGTCCTCCTATCCCTGTTCCTTTGCCCGATACTCCGATCTCTTATTTTCCTCATGTATACCACCGACACTCCTCAGTTATACAGGATACTAAGATTCCGCCTCTTCCAGTGCCCACTTCTGCCTCAGATTCTGATGATGCAGATCTGCATATTCCACTTGTGTTGCTGAAAGGTAAGACTGCATATACTGAACACCCTATTTCTAATCATGTGACTTATCGTCATCTTATCCCGACCCATCATACCTCTGTCTCTTCATTTTCTTCGATTGTTATTTGTAAGACATGACAAGAAGCTTTGGGTATCCCGGCCTGGACTCAGGCTATGAAAGAGAAGATGTCCGCCTTGGACAAGAACCATACCTGGGATGTTGTTTCCCTTCTTCCTGGCAAGAAAGTTATTGGCTCGAGATAAGTGTTTTCGGTCAAACAAAATTAAGAAGGTAAGGTCGAACGGTACAAGACATGACTTGTTGTCCAGGGATACACCCAGGCTCAGGGAGTTGACTAACATGAGACTTTCGCTCTGGTGGCTAAGATGGATTCTATTCAGGTATTGTTGTCATGTGCGGCTTGCATGGATTGGGGTCTTCACAAACTGGATGTTAAGGATGTGTTTCTCTATGGTGAGCTTGATGATGAGGTTTACATGAAATTCCCTCATGACTTCGTGAAAAAAGGAGCTGAAAGTCTTGTCTGTCGTTTAAGAAGATCCTTATATAGCTTGAAACAGTCTCCTAGAGCATGGTTTGGCAGATTTCTCACGGCTATGCTCAAGTTTGGGTACAAACAGGCGCAGTCTGATCACACTATGTTTATTCGGAAGCGTGATCAGGGTATTGTGGTCCTTATTATCTATGTGGATGACATCGTGATCATTGTTAACGATTTGGAAGAGATTGCGAATCTCAAGTCTCTCTTATCTGCTGAGTTTGGGGTGAAAGACTTGGGAAGATTGCCATACTTTCTAGGTATTTGGTGACTAGATTCGATCAGGGTATCTTTATATCTCAGCGGAAGTACATTCTAGATCTGTTGCAGGAGACCGGGATGCTTGGTCGTGTTCCCGCGAACGCCCCGATGAAAGGAAATCGTGGAATTAGTGAAGATGGTGACAGTGATCTAGCAAATTCCTCACGCTACTAGAGATAAGTTGGAAAACTAATATATCTATCTTATACTTGTCCCGAAATTACTTATGCAGTTGACATTCTGAGTAGATACATACATGCTCCCAGGATCAGACATCAAGAGGCGGCATATCGTGTGTTACGGTATTTGAAAAAAGCCCCTGGTTGTGGTCTGCTGTTCTCCAAGAGCGACCACTCGAGGATTGAAGTTTTCACCGATGCTTATTGGGAAGGATGTCACGATGATCGGTAATCTACAACAGGTTAATATTCCTTTGTTGAAGGAAACCTTGTGACATGACGCAGTAAGAAACAAATTGTGGCGGCTAGATCGAGCGCTGAGGCAGAATATCGTGCAATGTCACAAGGCATGTGCGAGGGCCTATTGTTGCGTACCATTCTACATGATTTGAAGTTTCCTGTAAGGTCTCATTTTCCCTTATTTTGTGACCACAAGACAGTGATTAGTATAGCTCACACTCCAGTTTAACATGACAGGACAAAACACGTTGAGGTGGACCGACACTTTATTAAAAATCACTTGGATAAAAAAATTGTGGTCACACCATTCATCCACTCTAAAGTCTAAAGATCAACCGGCAGATGTGTTCGCTAAAACCTTGGGAAGTGATGTGTTAACTGATGACATTAAAAGACTTGGAATGGCGGACATCATCCGTCCGACTTTTGGGGGAGAGTTGGGAAAAATATCGGAGAACCGAATAATTATACAAATTTGTCTTATGTTACACGCTGGGATTATTTAACTACTATGTTCACAGAAGCAATGACAATAAATGCATCAGAACGATTGGAAAGTGTTCAAGTGCCTAATAGAGTCAGTTATATCAGAGTGATTATGTTGGAGCTAAGCTGTATCGCCTCCCATTTGTTATGGCTTGGATCTTTTATGGCCGATATCGGTGTAGAGATACGCATTAGTATTTACAAGCCGAGTATTTACTGTCATTGTTATTATTACGAGTATTTGTATGCTTGAGTGGGCTTTAGTCCCACATCGCGTGTTAAAGTTTTGAGTCCCTTGTAATATTATAAATAGCTCATTATGGATGAATAATAGCATGCAATTGTTTTTCCCTATCTCATTCAACTAGAATTTGATTATTTGTTATTTTGGTATTGTTTATTTCAAATCTCTATTGTGTTCACAGTTATATTATCTATTTTGTGTAACTTTGGTATTAGAGCAAAAATTAATGTCTTTTTTAAGAGAGAAAGAACAGAAAAGCTTTATTCCTCCACAATAATTGATATCTTAATAATTATGTTTTCCTCCATTCTGAAGACGCTCACTCAAGATTGAAATTTATCATGGTCATGGCCGTGGCATTGTGAAGCTTATTCATGTGTGTTCTTTTTTTTAGTTGCTGACGCTTCTCTTGTAGCATTTGGTAATGCTACTAGTATTTTGTGAAGACGAAGATATGGCCTACCTCGAGGATTTTGTATATGGAATACATTGCTGCCCCTTCACCCTTCAAAAGAGATTCCACCGCACTTATTTCCTTGGGAGAGTTCTCTTCCTACTTCCTACTTGATGCAATTTGTTCTAGTTATTCAATGGAAGCAGCCTCTTGCAAAATTGAAGGGTGAGGCTTGCCCACATTTCACCCTTGTGGTGGGACCTTTCCCCAGACCTTCGTTGCAGGGAGCTGCTCTTTTTTATTCAATCGGTGATTGTCAGGTTATGGTGTTTGTATGTATTTTCTTTAATTAAGAATCTGAAGTTTTCATGGCTATAATGTAGTAAGCCCGGAAGGGTGTATTGGACTTTCAGTGTCAGGCTCTCCCTTTGTATTCTATTTCTTAGTTTCCTTTGCATTTGGGGGTAAGGTCTTGCTCTTAGTTTGACCGCCATTTGGTGTCGCCCCCCCCCCCCCCCCCCCCCCCCAAGAATTTTGCAAAATGGTTAGTGGATTTGAATTTCTCTTGTAGAATCAATGAATTTTGATTACTTATATTTCACAAATGGTGGCCGAGTGATCGGATGAGGGAGAAATGGTTCCGGTAAGATTGAGATGTTCAATTATGTTTTTGTTGGAGGAAGTTGATGTCAGGGCCCCCTTATTAAAATTTCTAGATCTGCCCTGGCCATCATCAAAGTACAAACAATAAAAAATAAAAAAATTCTTTTTGATCAGCATTTATGCACAAACTGTCCACTGTAGATTATTTCATCACTGTTTTTATAATATCTCTAGCTTGTCCTCAGCATTAGCAGTCCCAAACAGAACTCTTTAAAAATATTAGCATGTGTGAATTTGATAGCATTTTGGTGAGGTATGGTTATTCTTTCTAGCTTTGATAGTGCCTGGACAAAATGCATTGTCTGTATCGTTTTCCTCCCATCTTCTCTTCTTGGCTCAGAGTGATGTCAAATTCTCTATTAGCCCCCTTCATCTTACACTGATTAATAACATTAGGATTCTCTTCTTAGGTTTTCTCAACTTCTACCATTAGAATATTAGCCTTCTCCATCCTCTTGTGAATGTTGGCTCAGAGTGCTTAAGGTTTCGTTTGTCGCGACTTATTTGCTCTGGTGAGTTTGGGCGGAAACCTCATTATCATAGAATGTATGTTTGGAAAGACAGGTTATGACTGCTACCAAGAAAATAAACTAATTTTGAGCATAAAATGCATGAATTTTTTTAGGTGAGGTCGGATGTTCATGAACGCGGTTTCATGACCATTGCGTTCATGATTGCCACCACTGTGCCAAACGAAGCCTAAATTTGTTGAAGAATGACCAGATGATACATAACATCCACAACATAATACAGTTATCCTTAATGAGAATTTTTAATTTATCATGGAGAGCCCATATATTTTGATATGCAAAATGGACTGGGAGTTTGGATCAGAGCAGGTTCTATGAAAATCAACACAGGAGGTTATTGACATTTCATCCATCCAACATTTGTTGATTCATAATCCATCATGCTTCTCCCTCACATTTCTTTTCTCCAACTGATTATTGATTCTGGTGAAGAACTTCTCAGAGGCCAAAGAAGCGGTGGCAAGATCAAAACAGGGGAAATTGCAGAAGCTACAATAAAAAACAGGGGATCGAGGAACGGTAACGGGTTCGACTTCAAGTCGACTGAGGTTTGGAATCGAAACCATGGTGAAATCAGCGGGTGGTTTATCGCTGTCGATGACAATGAGGGGGGAGGGGGATTTGGATATTGTCGCTTGCGATGGGTAGGGTTTCGGGAGAGAAGAATCACAGAGCTTTTGTGGTTCACCACAGTTTGGAGTTGCGTCCGGGGATATAGTAGAATCAGCGAATATAATAAAATAGAAACAGTGGAACCAAACACTGCGTCTTAACGATATCATGGTGCATCTCAGTCGCACTGTAGCCTAACAGCCCAACCAAACGTCACCTTTGTTTGAGATATGAAAGGCTTAGGTTTCAAAAGGCCTTCGTGATTGACTCATATGTTCTCACAAATATGTCTAATACATATTGACAGGTTGGTTTTGTCATATGCTATCTCCGCAATCATTTGTCTTGCTAAATGCAAAAAATAATAAAAAAAATAAGTCAGTTGTTTTTCGCAAATCGTGTTTATCTATTTGCGGATTTTGTCTATTCGCAGCTCTAAAGAAAGTTAAATTTGTTATTAGCAATAAGATTTTTTTTATTATCCATAAATTTGTAATGAAAATAATAAAAAAGAATTTTGGTCGTCCTCTTCGCCTTTCTCACCATATGGACAACGTAATACTAGTTATTTAAATCTTCCGAAATAAATTCTAGCTATTTAAATCTTAACAAGCAAATCGAAATCGCATGAAGAACGAAGAAATTATCTTTCTCAATTCGTTCTTTATCAGCGTATCATTTTATGAATTACGATTCGTTTGCACATTGAAGTGCTTAGAAGGTAAACGTAGATGTTCCTTCATTGTCAGCATTGTTAGTTCCTGCTCAGAAGAACTAAAATTTCAATTGCACAAATTAAAAATTGGTCTAGGGAATAGGGATAATAATTTACAAAAATAAAATAGAAAATAATTGATATGCAAATAGACACAAGGACTCTATTTGGTTGGGCTATTGTTGATGAAAAGTTGCTGATGAAAATGTTCTGATAGGAAAAATGTTGATTCTAGAAAACAGAGTTTTGTTAAAAAACTATTTGAATGAAATGGAGTTTTCAAAACAAAAATTTGGAAAAATAATTTGAAAACAAAACACACATTAGCAAATCAAACAGTCACTTATAAGTTTAGGGTTAATATAACCAAGCAGTCACCCAAAAAAAAAGGTGATGAGGTTCAATGGAAAGTTTAAATGTTGATGATGCGTTCAGTTCTCAACAATGTTGTGCACTGGCAATACAGAGAAAACACACTTTAGCCAGTGGAGGGGGGTCAATTACAATGAAATTACTTTAAAATTTGTAACAATACGATGGAAGAATAGAGGGATCAACTGATAAATTAGTACACAAACGCACATTGACTGAAATACTACGGCTGGAGGAGATATTTCAGTTGCAGGAGAGGTGGCACATTCCCAGGTCTAGGGTTTTGACTGGCAGCGATCGTGATCCAGCTTCTTCGGGCTCCAATGGCTTCGGGCTCCAATGGCTTCGGGCTTCTGCGTGAAGGATGGATGAGCAAATTCTGGCTGGAGAAGAAAAGAGAATCGACGGCGATCGGCGGAGACGGCGATGAGCGATTGAAGAAGATGAGATGTGAGGGTTTCGTGCGAGTCGACGGGACTGAAAAGTCGCGCGGGAGGAGGGAGGAGCTTGACACTAGAGGAGGAGAACATCCCGCAGGAGAAGAAAAGTCGCGCGGGAGAAGAAGAACGGAGAAATTTGTTGCAGATGGGTTATAGAAGAAAAGTGCGGCTGCTAATAAACGGAGGTTTCAAAATAACTTGAACCAAATACCGTTTTTTATCAAAACTCCGGTGCTTCCAAGCCGCACCGCAGCTTAACAGGCGAACCAAACGCCACCTACGAATAACAATTGCCAAAATTAATGTGGTAATGACATATTTTAAAATTATATTAAATGACAACAACAACACTCAAGCTGTCAAGCTTTTATCCCACTATAATTGGGTCCGCTATATGGTTTTTTGTGTCATTGTGCTCTATCTTTTGTCATAATCTCGCTAATGCTTAAGTACATCCCCTAAAATATATTAAATTAAATTATAAAAATTATAAATTTAAAATAAAGAACTTGTGAAATTGAAAAAAAAAAATTGTATATTTTATGGAATAGTATTTAAGTATTGTTGCGGGTCACCCAACTTTTTCCCCGGCTCGGAGAATCGGACCGCATTAGCTCGGAGTCGAGTCGGGCGCGCAATCAGTTAAAGAAAATCACATCAATGGACAAGAGACGTTTTTGGCGTGGAAAACTCGGAAAGGGTGAAAAACCACGTGATTAGAACCAAAACAAAATTCACTAGTTTCTTGAAGTGTTATAAATATTGGTTTGATCTCGAAGGGTGACATGCCGCTACTACGTTGCAGGAACGGTGAATGACAAAAAACAACTAAGTCTTTAAAGTCTCGATGGAAGCGCTCCGGCCTTGAGACGACACTGAGCTCGCGGAATCTTGGTGGGAGCGTTCCGCCTGGAAAATATTCTAAGTCAACGGAGCTTCTGAATGTTGCGTTCTTGTTGACGCGGAGCCTAGATGGGAGTGCTCTCGCGGAAGCGGTTGACGTCACTTGAGACGTGATGGAACCATAACACAAGGAGAAGTCTGGAGGTAGCGCTCTCGTTGATGCGGAACCTAGATGAGAGCGCTCTCACGGAGGCGGTTGACGTCACTTGAGGCGTGAAGAGTTTATGACGCAAGGAGAAGAGCGGAGCGAATTCCTGAGCGAAAAATCGGCCTAAGTCGACGATCTCGCTGAAAAACTTCAGAGCTCTCTCTTGCCTCTGGAGTTGCTTTACTTGAAATGAAGGCTTGGGGGTCTATTTATAGCTTTCTAGATGAGCACGTCAGTAATTACGCCTGAGAGTGATTTGTGATGGCGAATGACATCGCTCTGTTTCAGTCATCTAGATCACAAAAATTAACTAAATGACGGAAATGTCTCCTTACCCCCGGGCAGTTCGGGTGGCCCAGGTTTGGTGCCCGGAGGCGATGCGGCGGTCGGAGGCGAAGGGGGCGGTCGGAGCTCGGCGGCGGCGGCCGGAGCTCGGCGGCGACGGCGGACGACGCCGGCACAGGCGCGCGCATGGCGCACGCGTACTGGGCGCGACCCTGCATGGTCGCGTGACCACGCGGCCCTGCGCATCCGCGTGTAGCGCGACCCTTCATGGCAACGCACTGCGCGCGGTCTTGTACGACTGCGCGGCCACGGGGCAATGTGCGGTCGCAGGTTGTGGGGTGTGCGGCCCGCGGCCCTGCGCCGCCGTGGGCGCGCATAGTCCGCGCGGTGCGCTTCGCCGTGTCTTGGTCGGGGTTGACTCACTCCGAGGGTGCTTTCAGGACTTTTCGGATGAGCGGTGCTTTCCACGCACGCGGCTCACCTGACCGATTTTGTTTGCCCCCGAATCCATATACCGAACCTCCCTGATTTGACTCACGAAATTATGGGGGAATCCCATTGATAATTAGAGAGAGAGAGAGAGAGAACCAGTTCTCTGAACCTTATATAGAAAACCAGCAAATTGACCCCCAAATATTTGTTTTTTCAAAAAGTGATCAACATGAAAGTTGTAGATCTCATCAAAATCTACAACTTTCATGTTGATCACTATATATATATAGTTCGGTTTGACTTTTTTCGGGGCTCAAATCGGGGGTATAAACGGTGTTTTTTCAAAAAGTGATTAGCATGAAAGTTGTAGATTTCGATGAGATCTACAACTTTCATGTTGACCACTTTTTGAAAAAACAAATATTTGGGGGTCAATTTGCTGATTTTCTATATAAGATTCAGAGAACTGATTCTCTCTGTATAATTACTCTCTCTCTCTATATATAGTTTATAATTTAGTTTATATTTAAATATTTTTCTATTAACATGCTAATTTAAGCTTTATTAATTTTTGTAGGAATAATGTTGCGGGCCTTGCGGCTCCACTAATAAGTTGGAGAATGATATTTTCACTAATGTTGTCGCGTTGACCGAACTCAAGAATTCACGCTGCACTCGTCTAAGTAATTTCATGCCGCCACGCCATCTTCGCCAACCCAAACAACTCGGCCGAGTTTCTCGCAATAATCTCAATTAAGCTACATCCACCCCGCCACCTTTGAATGCAAGCTCTCGTTCAATCCGGCCAATTCATGCAGCCTGTTCACCTTTGATGATGATTCCTGCCACCTCATCATCCTCTTAATTTTGTATAGCCACTTCACATTTCTTCCATGAAGGTTAGGCCCACGTCCAGGCCCACCTCAATTTATTCCATGCAAGCCCACGTGTGACCATGGGCCTCCATGGCGAAACCTCTCCATTCCACGCCATCTTTGCCCTTCACGTGATTATCATGCAATTAATTATCACCATAATTTCATTAATATTTCTCCCATTTAGACTTCGTTTGGTTCGGCGTTTTGCCACCTCCGTTTGGAGCAAATGCTGCCGGAAGGCGGGTAAACAAGTAGCCGCCACCGGCGTTTGCTCCGTTTGCACCTGCAGCAAGGAGGAAACGGCCCCGATCCGCTCAGTTTCGACCCCTACCTCTTCCCCTCGGGTTCCAAAGTGACGTTTCGACCCACTGGATGCACCTGCTATTGGAATATGCTCCTTGCCTTTGATTTCATTCCCAATGCTGCCCCTATTTAATTCTATCTTTTACTTTTGTATTCCTCCCATCTGTCACTTGCCATCTACCACCTGTCATCTGTCATTTAAAAATGTATCAGCTTTCTCTTTAAATAGTCCAACTATGTATTGTTAAAGACAAGAAAAATTGAGAAGAATCATCATCGTTGTATTGCTTTATCTCCTCTCTCTCCACTAATTAAGGTTTCTAATTTTCCTTTAGTGGTATCAAAGCCATAGCCCTGCCATTTTTTGTCATTCCCTGCTAATGGCTTCATCATCTACCCCTTCAAACATTACAGTCTTTAATGGCGAATTTTATGAATATTGGAGCATAAAAATGAAAACTGCCTTCATATCCCAGGACCTGTGGGAGGTAGTTCTCAATGGCATTCCCATCATCCCACCAGCTCAAGTCTCTGCTGAAAGCACTTCTGGAACCACCAGAACCATCAACAAAGATGAAATCATGAAGGATGCCCGGGCTCTTATGCTCATTCAAAATGGAGTCTCCAACTCTATTTTTCCCAGGATCATGGGCGCTACATCCGCAAAAGCTGCGTGGGACACCTTACAGGAGGAATTTCAGGGATCAAAAAAGGTGAAATCGATCAAGGTAAACACCCTTTGGAGACAGTTCGATGCCACCCGCATGCAAGAAAGTGAGAGCATTCAGGATTACTATGCCCGTATCACTAACATCACAAATCAAATTCGAAATTTAGGTACTGCTATTACTGACACCCAGATTGTCACCCGTCTTCTTCGTAGCCTCCCAACTTGCTTTGATCATGTCGTGGCTGCCATTGAAGAGGCAAACGACATTGAAACCCTCACTCTCACTCGTCTTATGGCCTCTCTTCAATCTCACGAAGATCGTCTAAATCAAGGAAGACAATATCTGGACACTGCTCTCCACAACAAGCTTTTCATTTCCTCCACCAGTGAGAACAACTTTTCACCACCCTCTACCTATACTCTTCCAATCACACCTCACCCTATGTCAGCTTCCCGACCTCAACCACATTCTCCACAAATCCCCAACTCACCTCAGCCACAATCTCTCATACCACCACTATTACCAAACCCCCAATTTGCTCCCCCAGTATTTTTCCCTTCCTCCTTTTCCTAATCAACCTCAACAACAACTATTTCATCCTAACTCATTCTATCCATCTCCACCACAAAATCACTCATATACGCCATATTTTTCCCACCTTTCAACAAACCCCTGGAACCCAAAAAATCGTGACAGGAACACCCCCTACTGTAGTCTTTGTAAGAAAAATAGTCATGAGAACAAGGATTGCCCTCTTAGATGTAAACACTGCAGAAAACTGACTCACACAGACAAGGACTGCTGGTCCCAGTCCCGGGAACATGCCAAATTTGCTGAAGAAGGCCCTCCTGACAAAATGTTTTTCTCCTCATCTTATAACCCACCTCAAGTAGATGACAAATGGTATATCGATAGCGGTTGTTCCTGCCACATGACCCACAACAGGGCTTCTTTTGTCACCCTCGATGAAAATTTTCGTTCAGAAGTTTTCCTTGGTGACGACACCTCCCAACTCATTAAGGGAAAGGGGACAATATCTATTCTGACCACCCATGGAGAACGTAAATATCTCACAGAAGTAAACTATGTTCCCACTCTCGCGCAAAATCTGCTTAGTGTTGGACAATTAACTCAAAATGGCCACATCATAATTTTCAGTTCAGAAGGATGTATAGTTTCTCATCCAGCCAGCAACCTTCAGATTTTTGCCACTCCTATGACAACAAACCGTGTATACTCTATTGATCTCCAAAGTTCGCCTACCATCAAGCACAAACTCTTCTACAGTAAAACTTCTTCTACAAGCATGCTTTGGCACCAAAGGTTAGGACACTTAAACTTCCAATCCATGCAAACTCTGATGAAAAAAAACATGACTGAAGGTTTCCCCACCTAAGCCTAAATCCTGAATTCTGTGAAAATTGTCAATATGGAAAAGCCTACCGCCAACCTTTCCCCCCACCAGTCAATCTGGAGAAGCAAAGCACCCCTTGATCTTCTCCACATTGATCTGTGGGGACCGGCTTCCACTCCTACCCTGGGAGGGACCAAGTTTTTTCTCCTCATTGTGGATGACTTCTCCCGTTACATGTGGATATTTTTTCTCTCTCTCAAATCTGAAGCTCTCTCACAACTCATTAATTTCAAAAGCATGATAGAAAACCAACTAGATAGAAGAATCAAAGTCATTCGTAGTGACAGAGGAGGTGAGTTCATATCAAAGGATTTTCAAAAATTTTGCTCTAAATACGGCATTCGTAGGGAACTCTCTGCACCATACAGCCCTCAGCAAAATGGCGTTGTTGAACGAAGAAACCGCACCATCCTTGAAATGGCCAGATCCCTTCTTCTCAACAAGAATATGCCAAAGTTCCTATGGGCAGAGGCTTGCCATACTGCTGTCTACCTCCTTAATCGGTCACCAACTAAAGCTCTTCGGGACATCACTCCTTTTGAAGCCATCTACCAAAAAAATCCCTCCATCTCACATCTCCGAGTGTTTGGGAGCATCGCCTATCCCCTCACCCCAAACTACCAGAGAGACAAATTGGACAGCAAATGCGAGAAGACCATCTTTATCGGGTATAGTCAAGAGACGAAGGGATACCGTCTCTATCATCCCCCAACTAAGAAATTAATTATCTCCAGAAATGTTACATTTGATGAAAGTTCCCAATGGGAATGGGCCTCAGATCAGGAGTCTATCACAGAGGTGGAAGTTGTCCCAGCAGTTGATGATCTGCCAACTATCATCCCTGAAGTGATTCCAGACCCTTGCAGTCTCCACATGAATCCTGAGGAGCTTGGAGATGAACCTGAGAGTGCCACTGCTGAGACCATCCATTCCACCCCTCAAGCTGCTCCAAATGAGTTTCATGAACCAACTCTGGAACAGTCCCCCCTCTCATCATCGCCAAAGAAAATGCGCAACATAAGAGAGATATATGAATCTTGCAACCTTGTTGTTCATACCAACACACCGACATCTTTCACTGATGCCCTGCTTTCAGAAGAATGGAGAAAAGCCATGGATGAAGAAATGCACATGATAGAAAAAAATGAAACATGGTCTCTCGTCGACAAACCTCTGAACAAACCTGTTATTGACTTAAAATGGATCTACAAAATCAAATCCAACGATCAAGGCGTCCCCGTAAAATTTAAAGCTAGGATCGTTGCTAAGGGATACACCCAAATACCTGGAAGAGATTATGAAGAAACCTACGCCCCTGTCGCAAGGATGGAAACAATCCGATCAGTTATTGCATTTGCTGCCCAAAAGAAGTTGCCCATATTTCAACTTGATGTAAAATCAGCGTTCCTGAATGGCATTATCACAGAAGAGGTGTATGTTCATCAGCCCCAAGGTTATGAATCGATTGATCGACACAAAGTTTACAAGCTTTATAAGGCCCTCTACGGCCTCAAGCAAGCCCCCCGTGCATGGAACACAAACATCGACTCTTATCTTTGTAATGAGAACTTCATTCGCAGTGCCAACGAAGCCTCCCTCTACACCAAAAGACAAAATGGCAAAATTCTTATAGTCTGCCTGTATGTCGACGATCTCATCGTCACAGGAGAAGACGAAAACGAAGTATGTAAATTCAAAGAAAAAATGAAAAATAGATACGAAATGACGGATTTGGGAATGTTAAGCTTCTTCCTGGGGCTTCAAGTCTCACAAGAATTAGGTCGCATTTTCATCTCTCAAGAAAGGTACGCCCGCAACCTTCTTAAAAAGTATAATATGGAAAACTGCAATCCTTCCATTACACCAATGCAGCTAGGAGAAAAATTGAGTAAAGGAGAAGAAGAAGAAGAAGATGTAAGGGAAGAAGAATATAGAAGTCTAGTCGGATCATTTCTTTATCTCACGAATACCCGCCCAGATATTGAATATGCCACCGCCATCATCTCCCGTTTTGTTAGTCGTCCCAAAATAAGTCACTGGCTGGCCGCAAAACGCATTCTCAGATACATTCAAGGGACAAAAGATTTTGGGCTCCAGTATCAACACGAAGCAAACGACACCTTGTCTGGCTATAGCGATTCCGATTGGGGCGGTTCCAGCGACGACAGGAAAAGCACAGGCGGTTACATTTTCTTCTCCGGTAGCAAGCCCATTTCTTGGAGCTCCAGAAAGCAGAGCACGGTGGCCCTCTCTTCTACAGAGGCAGAGTACATGGCACTCTGCTCTGCTTCCTGCGAGGCCATCTGGCTCCAGAGGATTGACCAAGAAATCAAAGGAAAAACAGAAGGATCTGAAAAAATGGAAGCCAAAGCTATCAAAATCAGCTGTGACAATCAATCAACCATCGCTCTCTCAAAAAATCCAGTGTTTCATAACAAAAGCAAGCATATAGAACTGAAATATCATTTTGTGAGAGAAATGATCGAGAAAAAGATGATCCAGGTTCAGTTCTGCCCTTCTAAACTCCAGCTGGCCGATATCCTTACAAAACCCTTGGGAAGGGTCCGATTTCTGAAGTTAAGAACGACGCTCAATGTCATCAGCGGCAAGGATCACGGGGGGATATTGGAATATGCTCCTTGCCTTTGATTTCATTCCCAATGCTGCCCCTATTTAATTCTGTCTTTTACTTTTGTATTCCTCCCATCTGTCACTTGCCATCTACCACCTGTTATCTGTCATTTAAAAATGTATAAGCTTTCTCTTTAAATAGTCCAACTATGTATAGTTAAAGACAAGAAAAATTGAGAAGAATCATCATCGTTGTATTGCTTTATCTCCTCTCTCTCCACTAATTAAGGTTTCTAATTTTCCTTTACCTGCCACCGCCGAACCAAATATAACCTTATTCCCCTTGGATCCATGTGAAACCTTTCATATTGCTGCCTTTCATATTCCCATACCTACATTTATTACGTGCACACCACTTTTGGCTATGTGCACATCATAAATTTTATTTGCAGATCAAAATGTCAAGTAAATATTATAAATTTTATTTGCATGCCGAATTGTTAAACAAACACCAAAATAAAGTTTGAGATTTTTTTACTTCAAATACAAAAGATTTCTTCTCTTTTACATTTCAAAACAACAACAAACAAACAAAATAATAAACAAAAATCTCAAATCATTTATACCGATATAACAAAAAATTTGCACGATTCATTTTTAATTTCATGTAGACATGCACGAACATAAAGATATAAATATTAGTTATCTTAAATAAATAAAATATTTGCAAGTTACTTAAAATTAAATATTTTACTTGTACGGTCATTTTGCTTGTTCAAGCTTTCTTTTGGCCGGCCCTTTAAGCAAACCGGAACCAAAAGTTCTACAGTTTGACTTGTTGTAGATCCATTAGTTCCTGTAGTTTTCGTTTCAATTCCGTTTTTCGAATAGTCGATGATATATTGTATTTTTGGAGTATCCCATCCAACTCTACTTGTATGCCATGTGAAGCGGGGCTGAAGCTGGGGCGAGAGCAGGATTTCGACTTTTGGGAGAAAATAGGAGTTGGGTGTGCACTTAGGTTTAATATGAGTGAGATTGGAAAAAAGTAATTGTATTGTTTACTTTAAGAGTTTGATGTGCACATAGTCAAAAATGATGTGCACGTAAAATCTCTCTGTATTTTAAGAGTTCGGTGTGCACATAGCCAAAAGTGGTGTGCACGTAACAGCGCCCTAAATTAAATAATTCATCTCCTCCGCCTCCCCATCTACTTGGCCGTACCCTTCACTTCCTCATATCCCATTTTAATGTTGTTGCCTTCGACATTAAACACAATGAATATGGTTGTACCCCTTCCCCTTCCTCTTCAATGTCGCCTTCCAACTCTTCTTCTAACCCTTCGCCTTCATCCTCCTTGCATAAGATCATCTAGAGCCATGGTTGCAGACTACTAAAATTTTGGGAATTTTTAGAAGAGTGCTTACTGCTAATTTTTGTTTTACGTGGTCGTGTTGCACTCTCTTTTCGTGTAATTTCTTTTAATTATTGTCTTACTTGTACTCTTCTTTTTGAGTAGCAATAAAATAGTTTTTCTTTCATTCTCTAGCTCTATCATGCACTTTTTTTATTTATCTATGAATTCCTCTACCGCTATGAGTAACTAATTTTTCATTAGTACTCGATCGAGACGATCCGAGGATCAGATAATAATGTTTTAATCGTTATTTTTTTTCTCTTTGGTAAAATATTTTTGGTTTACCCTTGATTTTTATTGAATGGAACCGTATTTTCGATATATGGTTATCTTTTCTATTTTTGTACTTTAGTTAACCGAGAGGCTCTCATACGAATTGATCGCTCAACAGTAAAGAGAATTTGTACGCAACCATCGAGAGAGGACGACGTAATTCTTCCGGTCTACGGGGTTCATAATTGAAAGCGAGTTTTAGGTGTTTGGTTTGAGAACGAGAGTTCGACCGATTAACTTAAACTCAGTTGGATAATCTTGGAGAGTGGAGCGCTCATACTTCAGGACCCTACGGTCAAAATATTTTATTAAAGAGAATTAAAGATTTTTTGTTTTCCTTTGATTATTCTCCTACCGAGGTGAGTCGAGATTGAATGTTAGTTTCATTAAAATAGTTAAAATCATTTTTTTTATTCGTAATCTTTTATTTACTCTCAAAAAACCAACTCAAAATCTGATCGATAAGATAATAATGATTTTCGCAAAGTAGAACTAATTGACGCTGCTGGATCTAATACGACCTTGATTTTTAATATCCTATGCTATAATCGATAATGTACGTTTGCCTTTGTCGAATATAGATTCGGAGAATATTTTTTTATTTAAATCTAAAAAAAATTTCTTCACCTATCAAATGCCCCCAAATTTTTGTGGGTCGTGAACCGCAAAGCGACGAGCCCGAAAATTTATAAGCTTGACGACTTCATCTCGGGTTTGTGGAATTAAGGTCATTTCAGTATGTGCACGTCACCAGTTACTTAGGTTTCCGACGTGAAATATTCCATTGGTTGGGCTTTGATGTGAGTGGTGATGCTTTAATTTGGATTCGTTCGCGTCTGCCTGTTGGTTGAAGGTTTCGCGAGGATGCCTGGACGGCGATACCTGCGGTTGAGGGCTTACGCGGTTGTTGCAGAAAGTTTGCACTGACAGCGAATTCTCGTGACATGGAGCGAATGCACTGCCCCTTGTCTCGACGTCGCGGAAGGCCCTGTGGGGTGGCTGCTACTAGAAGACGCGGAAGGACATGGTGTCCATTTCTGTGTTGCTACTTGGAATGATTCGATGTTCATTCCTACCAGGAGCTGGGGTGGAGCTTCTGGAGGCGGAGGTCGTCGATGACGTCTGTGCCTTGAGATGTTGCAATGGTGCGAGCTTTTACATTTGCAAAACATCAGAGGTCATGGGACTTGGAATGGAGTGAGGTCGGATAACTGAACGGACCCTGAGATGATGGCTACGAAGGTAGGTTCATTGTGGCAGGATGCACGCACTGTTGAACTCGGCCTTATATTTGGTTGGAGTTTCTCGTGGCGTGAAGGTTGCGGGAGCGTTCTGTCCCTTGAGCGAGTATTGCCTTGAAAGATTGTGTTGGTGACAGGGGAGCATTTGATTGTATCTGTGTCGTACGCGCGCTTAGTATGGTTGGCTTGTGTATTGTCTTTATCACTTCCTTTACTCGATTGCTTGAGTTTTTTCGCGACACGGCGAGCATACGACCTTCTTAGGATGTTGGTCTCGTGTGGCGAAGATCCCATTGCCGTCACTCGATGGGGGACCTTAGCAGTTGTCGAACTGCTTCGGGTGTTATCCCTGATGCGGCGACTTGGTGTCGTGTCATGCGTTGTGGCGGCATTAGAGCATCTTGTGCTTTTAGGTCCCTTGTTTGTCGGGCGTTGCCGTCTGCGGTCGTCGCCGAGCATTAGTGGCGAGAGTGTGATTGGGAGGATAATTGCCCCCTTGCCTTGGTAGTGTGGATGGACTCGGAGATCTGTTTGCTTCGGGAGGCAGCGACGAACCTTGGTTCGTGCGTACTATGAGAGTGTTTGGGATTTAGCAAAGAGACTTTGCTCTCTTTTGCTTGGGGAGGACCAGAGTCCATCTGTGCGGTAGTGGTTAAGAACCTTTGTGTTGAAACCGAAAAATCGGTCCCTGTGGAGTCCGACCCTTGCGGAAGGGGTGATCGCACACTTACTTCTCTACTCACAAGCCCAAGGGTCAAGGGAGAGGACCGGGAACAGACCCAAGGCTTCAGCACGGAGGTCCCACCACACACCCGGAAGATCTTAGAGCGCTTCCCCTCCTTAGCCAAGTGCTGAAGCTAAGGTACCTCAGAAAGCGCTAGAAGACCGGGCACAAGAAAGCGTGCCTTCTGAGGTACCCCCTGGGTCCTATTTATAGGAATAGTTGGGCTGCTAATAACCAGGCGTCACTGTTTTAGAGGACTATAGGCAATCCAAGGGGGGTAACATGGTAAAAACACCCCCACAACTGAAAGACGAGCCGGCCCTGAGAAGAGCTCACTGAGTGGGGGCGGCGAGTACGGGCGCGAGAAGGCTCCTACTGCGCCGAGGCGAGGGGCGGCGGTTGAACTCGCCCCTCGCAGCGCCGTGGTCCTGACTCGCGCCATGGACTGGACTCGCCTCGCCTCGAGCCTGGGAAGGTCGGCCTGAAGCCCTTGCTCGCTGGTGACGGTCGCGTCGGTACTCGCCGAACAGGTATCAGACGAGCGCGTACTCGGCCGGGCTCACAACGAACGACATCCTCTCGTCAGCTCCACGATCTTCGAGCTCGGCCCGACGATTGCCGAGCACGTACTCGGCATGCTCGGCTCGGCATGCCCTGCTGGACTCACCTGAGGCTCGGGGGGCGGTCTGGGCCGGCCGGATCGGCTCCTGTTAGCCCACTCGCTGGATACGGGATTGTACACAATCCCCGCTCTTTGCGAGGTTGGCACAAACTCGGAAAGAGACATCCAACCCACTAGGATCCTGCGAGTGCGACAGGAGCCGAAAGTAATCTCTTGGTAGGGCCCACCGATGGCTATATATACATGCCCTGCCTGCTCGACTGACCCCCCCTTTCTTTACTTAAGCCCTGCCGAGATGCCGCTCCCGAAAGAAGTCATGGAGCGACTCGCGAAGTCGCGCGAGGAGACCGCCCTTCGTGCCGCGGCCTTGATGGATCTGAGCGCCCCGGCCCGCCATTTTGCTGAATTCGGCTCGGCCAAGAGGGCGAGGCCCTTTCCTCCCGAGGCCGAGCACATCTTTGCCGACCTAAAGAATACTTTGGCCCATGGCTCCGACTCTTCCAACCGTTCTCCCCCGACCCCTCATGACAAAGATTTTGTGGATCTTACCGCCGAACAGGACCAAGGCGGTGAGGCCTCCACACCGAGGGTCGAGAGTCTACCCGCCAAGGAGCCCGAGTCCTCCCCTGACCCGCGCCTGCGAGACTCGCCCATTGTCACCAAAATCGTGGAGCCAGGCTCGCGAGGGTCGGTATCGCCGGCTCGCCTTCACTCTCAACATCCCTCCTCTGCTCCTGTGGTTACTGGGATGGACGCCGATCATACATCCGCTCCTGCTTCCCTCCAGGACACTGAAGGTATGCCCCTGACCTCCTCATTTTGCGTCTGATTCTAACTGGCGCTCGCTACTCCCACCCGCTATCTCGATTTTCCTGTGCAGGCCTCCTGGACCCAGCCGCGACTGATAACTCCGCCGAACGGGCCATTTATTCACCTCTTCCATCGCCGCGCGCCTTGGACGTCTTTCTGGACTCGGAGGTGGACAGCCCCGAACGTTCGAGACGAAGCCAATTGGTCCTAAAGAAACTAGTGTGCGAGCTTCATGAGCTGAAGAAAGACAACTCCAGGCTGCAGAATGAATGCGCGCAGCTTGCCGGTGAGGCGAGGATCAGCTCGGCATATGCGGCCACATCTTCCTCCATACTTTTCGACGAGATTGACGAGAACCTGCGCACGGCGAACAGGAACCTGGGGCAGCTTCGGCAACTCTTTGCGCAGCGGTTGGCGGCATCGGGTCGGCGAGACCGGGGTAATTGAGGACGGCTCTCTTGCGAGCCGACCGGTATTCGCCCCCATTGCCGCCTGGTCTACGCACATGCTTTTCTGATTTTCTTTGCTCTGGACAATTTTCTGTTTAATGCTAAATAAAGTGTATAAATTTTATCGCGCGAGCAAGCCTTTTCTTATTCGGGTGGTGCGTGCCTTTTCGGATTCCTTGGCTGGGCTCGCCTAAGTCGGCGAGTACAGAGTGATGAGACGGGATACGCGAAGCGGGGTATGCGAGCCGAGCTGGTCAGTCGGTTTCGCTTCCCCTTCCTTTTCTATAAATAGGGATCCCCACCTACCCCCGGCTACGCCTTTATTGATTTCTCATCCCTTCCTTTCCTTGCCCTTCCTACCTTCTGCTCGCGCGCCTTCGTCTCCTCCGCGAGCATGGGTAAAGGAAACCCTGACTCCGAGGGCCGGTCCAAGTGCGCCCAGAACTTCGCGGATCACTGCTTTTTCGAGGGGAATACCACGGCGAGCGAGCTCGCCGAGTTTGTGGCGGATTACGTTCCCGCCGGCTTTGTGGCCCGCCTCCCGGTGGAGCATGAGGCCATTAACTCATTCTTCGAGGACGAGCTCGCCTTCCCCATCTCGCACTTTGAGGTGGGGTTGCGCCTGCCGCTCTGGCCGAAGGTCCGCCAGGTACTCAAGTACTATGGCGCCGTGCCCGCGCAGCTCAACCCCAACACTATTGCCATGATAGTGGGGTTCGCCTGCTACCTCTGCCGAGAGCGGATCGAGTTCAACCTAACCGTCTTCCGCAAGCTATTCTCCTACAAAGCCAACGCCGACGGGGTCGCCTTCTTTGGCGGCACGTCCATAAAGATCCGCGAGGTCGCCAACAAAAACCACAACTGGATGTCGAAGATTGTCTTCATCCGGGGCGACCTCGGCAATATCCCGTTCTCGCCCTTGCAGAAGAGCGAGGAGGTTTACCGGCCGCCGTCAGTGTCTGGTAATGATGCCGAACTCCACAAGTTCTTCTTGTACAAGGATTTCGAGGTCGCCTTCCTCCGTCGCGGCCTCGAATCCCTTCCACTTATCCTTCCCGGTGAAGGTTTGTCTCGCTCACCTTCCGCTCGCCATTTGGCCTAACCGATCAGAACCTCATTCTTTGTCCAAGTCTTTTTTGCAGGGGAGCGACTGATCCCGGTGAACCCTCCCTTCGCCTACCCGGGGGTGTTTTCGGATCCGCTCGAGCGGGCCCGGGCCGCGGCTGAGGCGTGCCGGGAAGAGGTCAGGGGGAAGCCCTCCAGCAAGAGGCGGTTGGAGCTTGGGGGGCCGAGCTCGGTCCACCGCCCCTCGGCCCTTAAAAGGGCGAAGGTGGTCTCGCGAGGCCTTCCACGGCAGCCCGCGTCGCCCGTTAGATTCATGAGCTCGCCGGAGGTTTTTTCCGACTAAGCCCCGGCGAGCCCACTGAAGGAGATATCATCCCCCCGCGAGAAGAGGCGCGGGTCCCCCTCTCCTCCCTCCGTCGAGAAGGTCGCCCCCAGTGGCTCGGGAGCTCCAAAGGACCACCCTCACTTTGGAAAGGGGGGAAGGAGCAAGGACGCGGCCGGCGAGCCGATGCTGCTCTGGGACGAGGGAGCCCATCGTGTTTCCGTCTCCACTCGCGCTCCTTCCTGGGGAGCTCGCCGGCCTCCCACGGGCCACGCATTTGCCCTTGGCTTCGGCCTCTATGGCCGGGAGGGCGCCGACGCCTACACGAACCTGACCCCCCGGCAGATAGGTCACGAGGGCCTGCAGGCGCATCTGAGGGCCTGCAGGCGCATCTGAGGGCCTTTGAACTCCACCATATGATGGTCCGTCGTGGCTTCCAGCTCAGCCAACTCCTGATCAAAGCCGAGCAGGAGCGCGACCTGGCGACGGAGAAAGCTGCCGACGCGGAGCGGCAGTTCGGCATCGCCGAGCGCTTACTCGACGAGGCTTCAGGCGGGCTGGTAAGAGTCGACCAACCCTTGTTTTAACTTGGAAAATGTTTTCCAGAGAGTTTGACCCTTTTGTTTTTCAGGATGCCGAGTCCGCCAAGGTGCTGCAAGCTCGCGTCAGTGAGCTGGAGGGCGAGACTGCCCTGCTGCGGCTCCGGCTCGCAGATCAGGAGGCCGGCTCGCGCGAGCAGGAGGCTTTTGCTGCTCGGTCGGCGGCCGAGGTGGAGTCGCTAAAAGAGCAGAACCGATGTCTCCAAGGCGAGGTCAGCCGGCTGACGGAAGCCCTCTTCCCTCCAGACAGTGCCGAGCCGCCTTTTCCCTACAAGCGGCCCCGGGTCTTCGGCGAGGGGGAGGTTATGGAGCGGGCTGCGAGTCAACTCGATCGAGTCTGCCGAATGCCTCCTGAATGCCATGAAGGGGTCTGGGATTCTGGCCGAGGGCTGCGAGGAGGTGGCGGTCCGGGACCTTCTGCCGAGCCTGTTTCCGCCGTCTCCGCCCAGCGAGAAGGAGGAGAGCTTCGGCTCCCTCTTTGATGGGGCGAAGGGCAAGGAACGATCGCTTGGGGGCGAGGAGGACCGCCATTCGGGAGAGGAGGGCGAGAGCTGACCGAATTCCTCCCTTTCCTTTCTTCTTTTTGTAATCATCCCCCCCCCCTCTTTTCCTGTAATCTCGCCGGGGCGAGCCCTTCCTTCTTTTGCGATCATAATGAAAGGAACTTTGCTTCTGACTTCTTTTCTCTTTTTTTTTTCTTCGCGCTAGAATGCACGTGAGTTAGGATTCGCGTTCGGCGAGAGGCCTTGGGCGTTGGCGGCGACCAGGCTCGCGAACTCTTCACTTACCCGCGAGGCGATCTTCGCGAGAACGGTTGCCGCCGGCGCCCGCTTGTCATACCGAGGAATGCCCTCTGCCGAGCAGACCCAGCGAGAACGGGCTCGCCCCCGGGGGGGGTATGTTCTTCCACCAACCGGAGGTGGATCGAAGAACCCCTTTTTAACAGAAAACCAAGGGGGACAGGACCCCTTGAGCTCGCCCTTCTAACTGGTGGATTTGCTCGGACACGCTTGTCATGTGTCAACTTCCAGGTCCACCCCCCGGACAGTAACGACGTCCATCAAGACCCCGGCCCCGCTAGCTTGGAGGGAGCATGACAGCGGGAGAATCGAGACTTAACCCCGAAGCGAGAAGACTTGGAACAATTGCCTCTCCCGGGTGCTACCACCAGGTCAGTCAGCTAGATGGGAGCCTGAGGGCGGGTGTTGAACATCCTCCGGGCTCAGCTCCAGGGTCATGACGACGTCTATCGAGACCCCGGCCCTGCCAGCTTGGAGGGAGCCTGACAGCGGTAGAATCGAGACTTAACCCCGAAGCGAGAAGACTTGGAACAATTGCCTCTCCCGGGTGCTACCACCAGGCCAGTCAGCTAGATGGGAGCCTGAGGGCGGGTGTTGAACATCCTTCGGGCTCAGCTCCAGGGTCATAACGACGTCCATCGAGACCCCGGCCCTGCCAGCTTGGAGGGAGCCTGACAGCGGGAGAATCGAGACCTAACCCCAGAGCGAGAAGACTTGGAACAATTGCCTCTCCCGGGTGCTACCACCAGGCCAGTCAGCTAGATGGGAGCCTGAGGGCGGGTGTTGAACATCCTCCGGGCTCAGCTCCAGGGTCATAACGACGTCCATCGAGACCCCGGCCCTGCCAGCTTGGAGGGAGCCTGACAGCGGGAGAATCGAGACCTAACCCCAGAGCGAGAAGACTTGGAACAATTGCCTCTCCCGGGTGCTACCACCAGGCCAGTCAGCTAGATGGGAGCCTGAGGGCGGGTGTTGAACATCCTCCGGGCTCAGCTCCAGGGTCATAACGACGTCCATCGAGACCCCGGCCCTGCCAGCTTGGAGGGAGCCTGACAGCGGGAGAATCGAGACATAACCCCAGAGCGAGAAGACTTGGAACAATTGCCTCTCCCGGGTACTACCACCAGGCCAGTCAGCTAGATGGGAGCCTGAGGGCGGGTGTTGAACATCCTCCGGGCTCAGCTCCAGGGTCATGACGACGTCTATCGAGACCCCGGCCCTGCCAGCTTGGAGGGAGCCTGACAGCGGGAGAATCGAGACCTAACCCCAGAGCGAGAAGACTTGGAACAATTGCCTCTCCCGGGTGCTACCACCAGGCCAGTCAGCTAGATGGGAGCCTGAGGGCGGGTGTTGAACATCCTCCGGGCTCAGCTCCAGGGTCATAACGACGTCCATCGAGACCCCGGCCCTGCCAGCTTGGAGGGAGCCTGACAGCGGGAGAATCGAGACCTAACCCCAGAGCGAGAAGACTTGGAACAATTGCCTCTCCCGGGTGCTACCACCAGGCCAGTCAGCTAGATGGGAGCCTGAGGGCGGGTGTTGAACATCCTCCGGGCTCAGCTCCAGGGTCATAACTACGTCCATCGAGACCCCGGCCCTGCCAGCTTGGAGGGAGCCTGACAGCGGGAGAATCGAGACCTAACCCCAGAGCGAGAAGACTTGGAACAATTGCCTCTCCCGGGTGCTACCACCAGGCCAGTCAGCTAGATGGGAGCCTGAGGGCGGGTGTTGAACATCCTCCGGGCTCAGCTCCAGGGTCATAACGACGTCCATCAAGACCCCGGCCCTGCCAGCTTGGAGGGAGCCTGACAGCGGGAGAATCGAGACCTAACCCCAGAGCGAGAAGACTTGGAACAATTGCCTCTCCCGGGTGCTACCACCAGGCCAGTCAGCTAGATGGGAGCCTGAGGGCGGGTGTTGAAATCCTCCGGGCTCAGCTCCAGGGTCATGACGACGTCTATCGAGACCCCGGCCCTGCCAGCTTGGAGGGAGCCTGACAGCGGGAGAATCGAGACCTAACCCCAGAGCGAGAAGACTTGGACCATTTTCTGAGTGTTTAATGTCGCTCTTTAATGGAAGTTCCGTCACATTGCATGTCATTGTTACGATTATTGCGGAGAAAGAGTCAAATATATTGCATTCGGAAAAAGCTGAGGTACGTACAAGTTTTCAAGGATAAAAGCGTTTCAGGTCGTCGCCGCTCCAGGTGTGGTTCAAAGTCTCGCCTTCCACATTCTGGAGGTGGTATCCTCCTGACTTTAATGCCTCCTTCACGATGTAGGGCCCCTCCCAGTTTGGATGGAGCTTGCCCACGGCTGCCGATCTTCCCGCCGCATCTACCTTCTTTAGAACTAGGTCGCCCTCCGCGAACTGCTTGACCCGGACATGCTTGTCGAAGTACTTAGCCATCCTCCGCTTGACTTCCTCCTGCCGGACTGCGGAGAGGTCGCGTACTTCCTCTATCAAGTCCAAAGAGAGTCGTTGTTCTTCCTCATTCTCAACTCTCCACTCCTCCCTTCCAGCTTCTGCCTCGGCAACCCTGGGAGTACGGACCTCGAGTTCAATGGGGAGCACCGCCTCGCTTCCGTGAGATAGTTTAAAGGGCGTCTCCCCAGTGGCGGTGTTGGGGGTTGTCCTCAGGGCCCAGAGGACCGAGGGGAGTTGCTCCACCCAATTACCCTTCAAATTTTCCACCTTCTTTTTTAGGAGGTTCACGATGATCTTGTTGGCCGCCTCTACCTGCCCGTTGCTCCTAGGGTGGTGGACAGAGGCGAACCTGAGGTCGATCCCGAGCTCTCCACAGAACTTAATGAACTCATTGCTGGCGAACTGTGGTCCGTTGTCGGTGACGATGGCCTGGGGCATCCCATGCCTGCAGATGATCTCCCCCCATACAAAATTTCGAATGATCTGCGAGGTTACCTTGGCCAAAGCCTTCACCTCCATCCACTTGGAGAAATAGTCGATCATTACCAGCAAGAATCTCCTCTGCCCACTTGCCTGTGGGAAGGGACCTACCAGGTCCATTCCCCAAATTGTGAAAGGCTAAGGGGCCGTGATACTCCTGAGTCGCTGAGCCGGTTGCAGTTGGAGGGGGGCAAACAGTTGGCACTTGTGGCATTTCTTGACAAATTCTAATGCATCGTGCCTCAGGGTAGGCCAGAAGTACCCCTGCCTGATGATTCTTCCCTCCAGGGTCCGACCTCCTGAATGGCTCCCGCACTCCCCGGAGTGAACTTCTTCCAAAATCCTCGGCGCCTCCCCCTCCGCTACGCAACAGGCGAGTAATCCTGAAAGGGTCTTGCGGTAAAGTTGCCCGTCGCGCAAAAGGTAATATGCCGACTTGTACTTGAGCTTCTTCCTATCCATCCCTTCTGGGTACTCTCCTGTGGACAGGTAGGTAGTGAATGGGTCCATCCATGTGGACCGCCGATCTATCTCCATCAACTCTCCTTCTTCCAGGGATGGGTGGAAGAGGTCCGTGATAGTGCCCCCCACCCGAGGGCCGCGCTTGGCGAGGTGGTCGACTTGTTCATTTTCCTCCCGTGGCACATGCTGAATGGAGAAGGTCTGGAACCCGCCGATGATTCCCTTAACCTTTGCCAGATATCGTTGTAGGGTGGGCTCCCTTGCCTCGAACTCCCTGTTGATCTGGGAGGCCACTACCATGGAGTCAGTGAGGACCTTCACATCGTGCACCCCCAATTCCTTGGCCAGGCGTAGTCTCGCGATTACCGCCTCGTACTCGGCCTGGTTGTTGGTTATGGAGAAATGTATCACCACCGTTTGCTCGATCCGGGTCCCTTGGGGGCTCTCTAAGATGACCCCAACCCCCAAGGAGTGTTTCCCTGAAGCCCCATCCACCATCACCATCCAAGGGATGGGACGAGTGAGTTTGTCCTCTGCCACCTCAACCACATAGTCAGCCAGGAAGTCAGCCATTGCTTGTGCCTTGATTGCGAGCCGGGGGACAAAGGAGATGTCAAACTCGCTCAACTCCACCGACCACTTGGCGAGTCTTCCCGAATGCTCCACTCCCTCGAAGATGCTGCGGAGGGGGTGGTCAGTTACCACCTGGATGGAGTGTGCCTGGAAGTAGGGCCTGAGTCTCCGGGCCGAGATGATTAGGGCGAAGGCCAACTTCTCAAAGATGGGATAGCGGAGTTCTGCCTTCCTTAGAACCCTACTCACATAATAGATGGGCAGCTGCTTTCTCCCCTCTTCCCGAACTAAAACAGAACTCACGGCCTCCGCCCCGACCCCTAAGTAAAAAAACAAGTCCTCCCCCTCCTTTGGCCCTTGGAGCAAGGGGGCCTGAGTCAACTGCCTCTTCAAGGCCTGGAATGCCTCCTCGCATTCCGGGGTCCATTCAAACTTCCGACCTCCCCTTAAGGTCCTGAAGAAGGGGGAACACCTCTCCCCGGCCCGGGAGAGGAACCTGCTTAGTCCTGCCAGCTTCCCTGTCAGCCGTTGTACCTCCTTCGCATCCCGAGGTGGCCCCAACTCCATAATTGCCCGAACTTTGTTAGGGTTGGGTTCGACCCCGGCTGGGGTGAGGAGATGACCCAAAAATTTGCCTTTGCTTGCCCCGAAGATGCACTTTAGAGGATTCAACCTCATCTTGTATCTGCGCAAAGTGTCGAAGGTCTCCTCCAGATCCTGGAGGTGAGAATCGACCTCTTTGCTTTTTACCATTAGGTCGTCCACGTACACTTCCAAGTTCCTTCCCTTCTGTCCCTGGAATACACGGTCCATCATCTTCTGGTATGTAGCCCCTGCATTTTTTAACCCAAAAGGCATCATCTTGTAGCAGTAGCACCCATCCCCTGTAATGAACGAGACATCTTTTATGTCAGGAGGGTGCATCCTGATTTGATGATAACCTGAAAAAGCATCCAAAAAACTCATTACAGAAAAACCAACGGCTGAATCTACCAGCGCGTCGATTCTAGGCAAGGGGTAACAATCCTTAGGGCATGATTTATTAAGCAGTGAAAAATCTACACACATCCTCCACCGGCCGTCCCCTTTTTTCACCATTACAACATTTGAGACCCAGCCGGGGTATTGAATTTCGGAAACAAAGCCGGCCTTAAGGAGCTTGGAGACTTCCTCCCTGATGGGTTCGGCCAGTTTGTCCGTGACAGACCTTCTCTTCTACTGGATGGGGCGAGCCTTCGGGTGTAGATTGAGGCAGTGGCAGACGACGTCGGCATCAATCCCAGGCATCTCCGCTGCGCTCCAGGCGAAGATATCCACATTCTTTTGGATGCACTCCAGCATCCTGCCTTGATCTTCCGGGGTCAGCCCCCCGCTGATGCGGACCTTCTCCACCCTGCCACCCTGGGTGAGGACTTCCATCTCTACGATCTCCTCGGCGGCCACCAACCGGGACTGCTCCTCCCACTCTGCGGCGTCCTCCCCTCTTGGCGTAAGGATCTCCCCTTCCCCTGGGATCATCGCCCCAACTGACCCTTCTAGGAGAATCCCCTCGCGTGCTTCTCCTTCCATTCCTCCTTCCTCCCCGCCTTCTTCTCCGGCCTCCTGCCCTTCCATCTCCTCCATCCTTCTCCCCATCTCCTCGGCCTCCTCCTGCCAAGAAATTGAATTCACCGCGGTTACGTAGCATTCCCGAGCTGCTTTGGGGTCACCGCGAACCCGGATCTGGATCCCGTCCACATTAAACTTAAGGCATTGATGGAAGGAGGAGGGGACGCATCGGAAGGCGCTGATGAGGAGTCTCCCAAAAATGGCGTTGTAGCTGCTGGGGGCCTCTACTATGACGAATCGACAGTTCCGGGACTGTCCCCCCAAGCTGACATGGAGTCCCACTCCCCCCTCTACTTCTTTCCTCTCCCCTGAAAAACCGAAGAGGGGCCCATCGGAGGCCAGCACCCTCTTGGTCTCTACCTGCATGGCATCGAAAGGCTTCTTGAAGATGATATTGACTGAGCTCCCATTGTCAATGAGGATCCGGGAGACTGTGAAATTTTCGATGGCTGTCTGGATGACCAGCGCATCGCAGAAGGGGTCATCGTGACCTGGCATATCCTCCCTTGAGAAGGTGATCCTCTCTTCCGGGGGTGGAGTCTGAGATGTGGAGCCGATGCTCCTTCGGTACATGGTGTGGAGACTTGCTTTCCGAGAAGCCTTGACTCCCACCCCCCCATGGATCACTCCGATCCGCCCTCGGGTCCCCACATCGGCCCGGTCTTCGCAACGATCCCCCTCCACCTGAGGCCGGACTTCCTCAATCCGCACCTCCTGATGATTCCGCAGCTGTCGCTGCTGCTCCCTGTTCTCCCGCACCTCGAGGAACTCCGGACACGTGACCGTCGTGTGCCCCTCTTCTTGATGGTAGTCGCAATAGGGCAGGTCTATCCTGACCTCCCTCCTCCTCCTCGGTTGCCCTCTCCTTCGCCCCCCCAGGGCGATATCCATGGCCTCCTCCTGGTCGGGAAGAGGCGGTCTCTGGCCCTGCCTCCCTCCCTGGGGGTAAAACTGGCCACGCCCACCTTGGCGGTTGTCTCCCCCCTGATAGCCCCTCCGTGGCCCTTGATCCTGCCACTCCAGCCTCCAACCCAATCGGTTGTTCGGCTCCTGACGCCCCCACCTATGCTGCTGCGGCTGCTGTTCTCTCTGTCTGGGCTCGACCCTTCTCTCCTCCTGGGCCCGACCTCCCTTTGGCTTCTCCTCCTCCACGGACCACCTAGCCAACCTCCGAGCGAACTCTGGATGTGCCGCCTCCATGTCGGCCTCCCTTGCCGCCCTCTCCAAGAGTGCTTCGAAAGACACCGGAGGCGTCCTCTTCAACTCCATGGCGAAGAACCCGGGCTGGAGACCCAGGGTGAAGGCCACCATCATGGTGTGCCCTGGCATCTCTTGTACCTGGGATAGTTCTTCCTGGAACCTGTCCAGGTAACTTCCCAGGGTCTCCCCTACTTTCTGCTTGACACGGAACAGGGACTCGACCTCCCTCTTCCTCTTCTTCGAGGTGGTGAATCTCAACATGAATCCTCTGCGCAAATCCTCGAAGCAGTAGATGGAACCGGCCGGGAGCTGATGAAACCACTCCCTCGCTTTTTCCCTGAGGGTGATGGCGAAGAGCCTACACTTGAAACCATCCGACATCTGTCGGATTGACACTGTGAGAACCCGCCAACCCATATCACATCTCAAAACCCAGGTTTGAGATGAAGGGTGGCGGGGTACATAAACACGGAGGAGCAGGCGCTGCGGGCGATGTGGGACTAATCCCAACCACAGAACCGCGGGGATATTCCGCCACACAGGGGGCCCACCGGGGTCAACACCCAGACCAGGAACGCGATGGGGAAAGCCACGGGGGCGGTCCCACACACACGGTCCTGCTGGCAAATCACTCTCAACACACCCCCGCAGCAGGACAACCGTACTCCCTCTGATACCATGTGAGAACCCGCCAACCCATATCACATCTCAAAACCCAGGTTTGAGATGAAGGGTGGCGGGGTACATAAACACGGAGGAGCAGGCGCTGCGGGCGATGTGGGACTAATCCCAACCACAGAACCGCGGGGATATTCCGCCACACAGGGGGCCCACCGGGGTCAACACCCAGACCAGGAACGCGATGGGGAAAGCCACGGGGACGGTCCCACACACACGGTCCTGCTGGCAAATCACTCTCCCTTCCCATGTTAAAAACGAACTAAAAACAAGCCGGAACGGGTATAACTGAAATTTTATTATCAGAAAAAGGTATCTATTACAAAGGTATGCCCTCCCTTATATAGAATGGAGGAGAGAAGAGAGAATACAAATAAGAGATGTGGGACTAAAAATTTACAGGACTAAGCGGACTATACAGATCAAACCGCACAGACCGCGCGGTTAGACAGAAGGGCTAACCGCACGGCTACCACCAGAGAGAGAGAGAGACCGCCAGAGGAGACCGCCAGGGGAGACCGCCAGACCGTTCGGCAACCAGACAGCAACAGCACAGCAACCAAACCGCTGAGTGAGACCGTCAGACCGCGCGGTCTCCAACTCGCCAAGACAGACCGCCCGGTCACACTTCAACACTCCCCCTCAAGCTGGAGCATATATATCGATCATGCCCAGCTTGTCACAAATATGAAGGAACGAGGCGGATACTGGCTTGGTGAAGATGTCAGCCAGCTCTTTCTCAGAAGTAACAAATGGAGTGCAAATTTGTTCCTTTAAAATCTCTTCACGAATGAAATGACAATCGACCTCAATGTGCTTGGTTCTTTCATGAAAAACTGGATTTTTGGAGATGTATATAGCAGCCTTGTTGTCACAGAACATAGGTAGAGGATGGTTGTAGACCTCTCCTAAATCCAGCATGAGAGCCCGAAGCCACTTTAACTCACAAGTGGTCGATGCCATACTCCGATACTCTGCTTCAGCACTGGACCTGGAGACAACAGACTGCTTCTTGCTCTTCCAGCTTACCAGATTTCCCCCAACAAAAGTGCAGAAACCGGAGGTAGACTTGCGATCCCCTTTGTCATCAGCGTAACTCGCATCTGAGTATGCTTCAACCCTCAGATGATCATTCTTCTGAAAGAGCAATCCTTTCCCAGGGGCTGCTTTGACGTACTCCAAGATCCGCAAGGCGGACTGTAGATGGCACTCCCTGGGTGCTTGCATGAATTGACTCACCTTGCCCACAGCATAGGAAATGTCGGGCCTGGTCACGGTGAGGTATATGAGCTTACCAACAAGTCGCCTGTACCGCGTAGTATCCGAAAGAAGAGGCGAATCATCTGTCCAGGTTTTGTCTTCTCCAACAGCCATGGGACACCGGGCAGGTTTAACCCCAGTCAATCCTGCTTCTTTTAAAAGATCAAGGGCATACTTACGCTGAGAGAGGACTAAGGAGTTGGGCTTCCGAGAGATTTCGATCCCCAAAAAGTACTTCGGAGAGCCCATGTCTTTCGTGACTAGATGTTGACGAAGGTGCCGCTTTGTCAAGGCTACCCCTTCCTGATCATCGCCAGTGAGAAGAATGTCGTCAACATAAACTGCAAGAACCACCAGTCCCGAGGAGGTTTTGCGAACAAAAAGAGAGTGATCAGCAGAGCTGCGCACAAAACCAACGGCCGCCACAATGCCGCTGAACTTGTCAAACCAAGCTCGAGGGCTCTGCTTGAGGCCATAGATTGCCTTCTGCAGCCGGCATACTCGTGTCTCCCCCTGAGCAACATACCCAGGAGGTTGCTCCATGTAGACGGCCTCCTGAAGATCACCGTAAAGAAAGGCATTCTTTACATCCAGCTGGGAAATTGGCCAGTCTTTATTGACCGCCACAGAGAGAAGAACTCGTATAGTGCTGAGACGAGCTACGGGAGAGAAGGTGTCAAAGTAATCAACTCCATAGGTCTGAGTAAAGCCCTTAGCAACAAGGCGAGCTTTATAACGGTCCACAGTGCCATCCGGGGAAAATTTCACCACAAAGACCCAGCGACAGCCAACGACATCAGTACCGAAGGGAGGAGGAACAAGAGTCCAGGTACCCCGCTCCGTTAGGGTGGCCATTTCCTCATCCATGGCCATCTTCCAGTGAGGAATAGCAAGGGCCTCCTGGTAAGAGCGGGGCGTGGCAGTGGCAGAGATAGCTAGAGCAAAGGCCCTGCGAGAAGAGGTAAGACGATCATACGAAACAACGGCAGTAAGGGGGTGTAGGGTACACGTCCGCACCCCTTTGCGAAGAGCTACAGGAAGATCCAGGTCAGCAAGTTCCTCGGCATCCGGAGCATCCGTGGCAGAGAGAGCTGGCCCGGGAGGAGAGAGCGACGGCGGCGGAGATGCGGGAGACGGTGGTGGAGAAGAGGGAGACGGCGGCGGAGTGGGAGGAGTGGACGGAGATGGAGTAGGGGTGAATATCGTAGTAGGAAACGAGGGAACAAAGGGAACAGCAGGAGAATCAGAAGATGGGAGAGGAGGAGAGGAGTCATCCGAGAAGTAGGAGGTATTCTCGAAGAAGGTGACGTCAGCAGAAACGAACTGCTTACGAAGGATGGGATCAAAGCAACAATACCCTTTCTGAGTGGTGGAGTATCCCAGAAAGATACATTTGGTGGAGCGAGGGGATAGCTTATCACGGGTGGCAGAGGGGGCATACACAAAAGCAGTGCATCCAAATATTTGGAGAGGGAGGGGAAACGGCTCCTTGCCCGGATACAAAATGGAGAATGGGGTTTTTCCGTGAAGAACGGTGGAGGGAATGCGATTGATGAGGTAACAGGCAAGGAGAACAGCATAGCCCCAATAGGAGCGAGGAACATGCATCTGGGTCATCAAGGAACGAGCGACATCAAGGAGATGACGGTTTTTGCGTTCTGCCACACCATTTTGTTGTGAAGTATAGACACAACTAGTTTGATGAATAATCCCATATTGCATGCAGAAGACAGAGAAATCATGACTGATATATTCTTTGGCATTATCAGATCGAAGAACTTTAATAGAAACATCAAACTGAGTCTTGATCATGAGATAGAAGGATGTCCAGACAGAGAATAATTCGGAGCGATCTTTTAACAGATACACCCACGTACAGCGAGAGAAATCATCAATGAATGTGACAAAATATGAACTACCCCGACCAACGGTAGGAGTAGGAGAAGGACCCCAAATATCGGAGTGGATGAGATCAAACGGACGGGTGGATCCACGAACGTGCTTTGGAGGGAAGGAGGAGCGGTGATGCTTGCCAAGCTGACAGGCCTCACAGTTGAGCGGAGGACTTTGTGGAGGAAGGTGGGGCAGAAGTTGACGAAGAAGATGAGGAGGAGCATGACCAAGGCGGAGATGCCATTGGAGAAGATCTGTGGAGGTGGATGAGAAGGTGGAGAAAGCGGAAATGTTGTCCAGGAAGTATAGGCCGCCACTCTCAGTCCCAGTAGCAATCGTCCGTTGGGAGGCCGGATCCTGAAAAGAGCAATTAGTAGAAGTAAAAGTAACAGAACATTGTAATTGCTTGCATAGAGAGGTAACAGATAATAAGTTGCATGGGAACTTGGGCACGTAGAGAGTATCCTCCAAACGAAGAGACGGAGAGACACGGACTATTCCCGTCCCATGAACCGACGATGAAGAGCCGTCAGCGAGAGTAACCGGGGGCAACCGACCATGTGTTTCTAGGAGAGAAAAACACTGGGGATTGCCGGTCATATGATTAGTAGCACCGGTGTCGATCAGCCATTTTCCTTGAGTAACAACGTGGGCACTACCAGAAGACGTGACCACCGAGGCGAGCGGCTCGGAGGAGTATATGGAATCCATGACAGGAGGAACAAAAGAACTGCAGCGGTCACGGTGACAGCACACCAGCGGCAAGAAGGGCCACGACCAAGATGCAGAGCAAGGCAAAAAAAAAAGGGAAGCACAAGCCGCGCGACACAATAGGAGGTCGCGCCGACTAACAGGCAGGAGCGGCTAAAGGAAGAGCCGCACAGAGGAAAAACAAGCCGCTGCGACTAAGAGACAGGTCGCGGGGACAAGAGAGGGCGGCGAAGGAAGAAGGGCAGAGAGGCCGCCTAAACAAGGAAGAACACACGCGAACAGAGAGAAATCGCGCGGATAGGAAGAAAAGATCTGCAGCGGTCACGATGGCAGACACCAGCGGTCAAAAAAGCCACGACCAAGCCGCAGAACCAAACAGAAGGAGAGAAGTCGGGCGGCTAGCAGACAGACCGCGCGAACAGAAGAGGAGGATATCAGGAGACAGGTCGCAAAAAAAACCAAGGCAAAAGGCAAAAAGCAACCAAGGCAAAAGAGGCCGCGGAGACAGGTCGCGGCGACTAGAGAAGAGAAGGAGGGAGCGGCGACTAGAATAGGTCGCAAGAAGCAAGCAACAGAAACAGGCCGCGAGAAGAAGAGGCAGGTCGCGCGGACAGAAGCAAAGGAGCAATAAGGCAACTGGTCGCGCACACAGAGGGCAACGACAAGGAGGGCAAGAAGCCGCGCGAACAGGGCGCAAGCAGGCGAAGTAAACAGGTCGCGAGAAACAGGTCGCGAGAAAAAACAAGCGGAAGAAACAAGCCGCGGAAACAGGCCGCGAGAAGAGGAAGAGAGCCGCGCGAACAGGGCGAACAGAATCAGGAGCCAATGACCGATGGCTCTGATACCATGTTAAAAACGAACTAAAAACAAGCCGGAACGGGTATAACTGAAATTTTATTATCAGAAAAAGGTATCTATTACAAAGGTATGCCCTCCCTTATATAGAATGGAGGAGAGAAGAGAGAATACAAATAAGAGATGTGGGACTAAAAATTTACAGGACTAAGCGGACTATACAGATCAAACCGCACAGACCGCGCGGTTAGACAGAAGGGCTAACCGCACGGCTACCACCAGAGAGAGAGAGAGACCGCCAGAGGAGACTGCCAGGGGAGACCGCCAGACCGTTCGGCAACCAGACAGCAACAGCACAGCAACCAAACCGCTGAGTGAGACCGTCAGACCGTGCGGTCTCCAACTCGCCAAGACAGACCGCCCGGTCACACTTCAACAGACACCACATCTTCGAACCACTGGACGTGCTGGGTCGGATCTCCCTTTCCTGAGTAGTAGGACATCTCCGGCTCTCGGAATCCTTCTGGAACCGGGGCTGACGAGACGAACTCGCTGAAGGGACTCCCTCCTTCAGCTGGGCGAGTTGGGAACTCCCTCCCCGCCGTCTCGCCGAACAGGTACTCGCCCGCCGAGCCCGGAAAGAGGACTCGCCCCCTCGGCTCGCGCTCCCCCTCGCTCGCGACCTCCTTCCCTGCGCGCCTGAGGGGCGCATCGTTGCCTAACGCTGGATCGGTGACCACAGGAACCGCTGGCGTCGTACTCTCGGCTCGCATGCCGATTGCGACCCTAACTAGCCCGAGTACTTCCTCCCTGAGCTCCGCGGATATCCCCGCCATCGCGGGAGGGGGAGGGAGTGGCGAGTCCCCCCTTCCTGAACCTTGCCCCTCGTCTCTTGCCATTAGTCCTGTGGAAGATTTTCTGTGTTGACCACGCTCCACGCTCACCGCACCAAAGTGTTGAAACCGAAAAATCGGTCCCTGTGGAGTCCGACCCTTGCGGAAGGGGTGATCGCACACTTACTTCTCTACTCACAAGCCCAAGGGTCAAGGGAGAGGACCGGGAACAGACCCAAGGCTTCAGCACGGAGGTCCCACCACACACCCGGAAGATCTTAGAGCGCTTCCCCTCCTTAGCCAAGTGCTGAAGCTAAGGTACCTCAGAAAGCGCTAGAAGACCGGGCACAAGAAAGCGTGCCTTCTGAGGTACCCCCTGGGTCCTATTTATAGGAATAGTTGGGCTGCTAATAACCAGGCGTCACTGTTTTAGAGGACTATAGGCAATCCAAGGGGGGTAACATGGTAAAAACACCCCCACAACTGAAAGACGAGCCGGCCCTGAGAAGAGCTCACTGAGTGGGGGCGGCGAGTACGGGTGCGAGAAGGCTCCTACTGCGCTGAGGCGAGGGGCGGCGGTTGAACTCACCCCTCGCAGCGCCGTGGTCCTGACTCGCGCCATGGACTGGACTCGCCTCGCCTCGAGCCTGGGAAGGTCGGGCCTGAAGCCCTTGCTCGCTGGTGACGGTCGCGTCGGTACTCGCCGAACAGGTATCGGACGAGCGCGTACTCGGCCGGGCTCACAACGAACGACATCCTCTCGTCAGCTCCACGATCTTCGAGCTCGGCCCGACGATTGCCGAGCACGTACTCGGCATGCTCGGCTCGGCATGCCCTGCTGGACTCACCTGAGGCTCGGGGGGGCGGTCTGGGCCGGCCGGATCGGCTCCTGTTAGCCCACTCGCTGGATACAGGGTTGTACACTTTGTTCATTCACTTTTAAGAGGACTTGATTCCGTCCGGATGGAGGTAGAGTTGTTGAAGAAAGAGAATGCTCAATTAACTGAGGAGCTGAAGGATGTCGAGGTTATGCGAGCGTTTGTAGTGGCTGAGTACAACTGGTCTCACGACCTTGAGATGGAGCGATCCCGTAATGCAGAGGAGGTCCGCTATGGGATGATGTCGATTAGGATTGACCTGCTTGAGTGTGATGTTGTGTACCACTTGAGGTTCAGCAAGGGGTTTTGAGTTGCTCGGAAGATACCGGAGTGCGGCGATCTGGGCATGGAGGATACTTCAGATGATGATGTTGACGTCGACGTTGAGGGATGATTCCACTGTGTCTGATCTTGTTTGCTTTCTTTGCTTTTGCTTTATCATTCAGCTGTGCCTTTGCACTATCGCATGCTCTTTGTTCCTCATGATGATGTAGCTTGTGAAGCAAACTGTGTTTGATCGAAGACCCTCTTTTTTGGTTCTTTTGTGTTCTGGTGTGCATACACTTTTGGTAGAGTAGTGCTTAGCTTGAGTGTTGATATCTCGAATAGATCGCTAGCGGGGGATATTCATCTGCTTTTATTTTGGGAGGACTGGGGTTCGTCCGAGAGGGGGTGGCGTAGAACCTTTGTTCGATCACGCTTTGTGAGAACCGAGATTCGCCCGAGAGGAGGTGGCGAAGAATCTTTGTTTGATCGCGCTTTGGGAGAATTGAGGTTCGTCCTAGAGGAGGTGGCATAGAACATTTGTTCGATCACGCTTTGGGTGAACTGAGGTTTGCCCGAGAGGAGGTGGCGAAGAACCTTTGTTCGATCGCGCTTTGGGAGAACCTTGGTTCTTCCAAGAGGAGTCGACGCAGAACCTTTATTCGATCATTCTTTGGGAGAACCGGGGTTCATCCAAAAGGATTGGGTGGGGAACCTTTGTTCGGCCACGCTTTGGGAGAACCGGGGTTCGTCCAAAAGGAGTCGGCAAAGAACCTTTGTTTGATTGCGCTTTGGGAGAACCAGAGTTCATCAAAGAGGAGGTGGTGAAGAATCTTTGTTCGTTCGCACCTCAAGAGGACCGAGGTCCGTCTGGGAGGTTCAAAAAGGCTCGCAAGTCTTTCCCGAGGTGACCTGTTTATCATGGAAGGGAAAAAAAGAAGATTTACTATTGAAAAAAGATACAAACATTGACGGGTTCATTTTCGTGGCTCATTAAAATGGAAAAACGGTACATGATGCCGGCCTGAGTTCTGGCTTAGGCCTTCACGGTCCAGGTCCCTTTGGGGAATTCAAACACTCTGTTTGGGAGAGGCCAGAATCCTCACTTAGGGATATTTGAATTCTTTATTTGGGAGAAACCAAAATCTCTACTTTGGGATATCCAAATACTCTATTTGGGAGATGCCAGAATCTCCACTTTCAGATATCTGAACACCCTGTTTGGGAGAGGCCGGAATCCCCACTTAAGGATGTCAGAACACTCTGTTTGGGAAATGACAGAATTCCTACTCTGGGATATCCAAACATTCTGTTTGGGAGAGGCCGAAATCTCCACTCTGGGGTATCTGAACACTGTTTGGGAGAGGCCAGAATCTCCATTTTAGGATATCTGAACACTCTATTTGGGAGAGACCGAAATCTCCACTCTAGGATATTTGAATACTCTATTTGAGAGAGGTCGAAATCTCCACTTTGGGATATCCGAATACTCGGTTATTTGGACACACGATGAGAAACTCGACTCCTATTTCATTGATGCTGAAAAATGAGGTACAAATAGGGCTGTTAACAAATAATATAGTTCGTGAATAATTCATGATTCGATTCGTGAAGATTCGATAAATATTCGTAATTTTCGAATTCGAATCCAAATCCGAATTCGAATAATTTTCGAATCTGAATTCTAATAAGTTTATCCCTATTCGAAGTATTCGCGAATAGTTCGCGAATAGTAAAATTACTTAAATAAAATTATATATATATATAATAAAATTATATATTTAATTATTCCTAATAGAAAAAATCGAATTCGAATTCGAATCCGTGTTCGAATCCGAATTCAAATCTTAATTCGAACTCGAATTCGAATCCAACATTTCATATCGAATTCGAATTTGAATCCGAATATTCGAACGAATCCGAATCTGAATCTCTGTATTATATGTGAAATTTTGATTCGATTGAAGAGATATTTGATTCGGTTCGTGAACAACCCTAAGTACAAGTATAGGCGTCAGATCCCTTGGATGTCCTACAGACTGAGAATAAGTTCTCTATTGAGGTGGGCGTCCCGGGGATTGCCCTCACAGGATTACTTTAGATTGGCTGATTCAAGGCTCTTTTCTTGTAGAGATTTTTCAAGGAGTCCCAGACAAAGAAACTTTCCAATCTCCATCTTCAGCCGCGCACATTTTTCCGTGCTATGTCTGCGTCCTTAGTGGGAGTCATGATATTTGGATGATCTTCAGAGTTTGGAGCAAGGGTTATAGGCCTTTGAAGGGAGGGATGATCGCGGATGGCGAGCAGTACTTCCGTCCGCGAAGTGTTGAGGGGAGCTAAGGCTTGATTGTGGTGATGCTCCCTATATGGCGGGAGTTGTTGTGGTGTTCGTGACTTCCCCTAGGACTTGATAGCGACTCCTGACCCCTCTTCCTTTTCAATCTTCAGTTGAACTGTAGCTGAAGCGCTTTGATTGTTTCGTCTGTAGTGATTTGATCCTCGACTCCGTGGATGAGGTCATGATACCTGAGTGGTGTTTTGCTTATCAGCATGGATTGAAATTTTCCTGATTTGAGCCATCCGATGAAGGTTCCGCACAGGAGCTCGGGTTTTACCCCCGAAATTGGCCTTGCCTCGGCGATGAAGCGACGAAAGAATTCCTTGAGCGATTCTCCCTTGATCTGTCAGATTCCTGTAAGGTGCGAGGAGGCTCGAACGATTTGCTGGTTGGCGATAAACAGATCCGTGAAAAGTTGAGTTAGTTCTGCAAAGTTTTTGATTTCCCCTTTTTTTAGGAAGCCAAACCATGTGCGAGCGTCACTTTTCAGAGTTTTCGCGAACACTAGGCATAAGAGTGGGTCCGGGGCATTGTACATGCACATGACGTTTACAAAGTGCTTAATGTGATCGAGAGGATAGCCTACCCCGTCAAATGTCTCGAAGTCACGGAGCTTGATTCTGGGAGAAACAGGATATGCTAGGACTGATGGAGCTAGTTGGGAGATGTAGTGGACGGGGTACTGCACGTTAGCGTTTTGGTGCCCACGTGCCCATATTCCTCTTTGATCACGCGTCTTACTTCCTCGCGAGTGAATCCTTTATCAGTCGGAGCAGTGACTTCATTTATTATATAAAAGTTTTCTCGCGCATGCCTGGGAAGTTTGTCAGGGATTGCGGGGTGTGTGGAGCTGTCAGCGCCGAACAATTAGTTAGCAATGGGATCCTTGGAGCGGGCAGTGTCTTCAGACGTTTCTACAATGGTTGACTTTCGGGAGTGATATCCGTGTTGGGTGCATGACATGAACTCAAGTCATCTAGCAGGGTGAGCGCCCTTGCGCAGTGCTCCCTCATCAGGCACCTGCATTCTTCCCTCGATGCTTGGGACGCGGTGATGGTGGATCCACCTCAAAGCGAGGCGTTGACCGTGGGCAAGTCGGTGGGGGCTGGATTGGCGCGCTCCTCTACTGTCGCGTCGCTAGCATTTTGTGTGCTTCTCTTTTTCATTGCTGTCAGTTGAGTGATTCAGAAACTTGTCAGAGCTTTTGGAAACACTTTCCCACAGATGACGCCAAATTATTGTGGGTCACCTGGCTTTTTCCCTAGCCCGGAGATCGGACTGCCTTAGCTCGGAGGCGAGCCGGGCGTGCAATCAGTTAAAGAAAAATCACAACAATGGATAAAAGACGTTTTTGACGTGGAAACCCCGAAAAGGGTGAAAAATCACGTGGTTAAAACTGTGCCAAGTCAAAATCCACTAGCTTTTTGGAGTGTTACAAAGATTGGTTTGATCTCGGACTCGGATGGTGACAGGTTGCTACTCTGTTACAGGTACGGTGAATGAAGAAAAACAACTAAATCTTTGGAGCCTCGATGAAAGTGCTCCAGCCTTGAGATAACATTGAGCTCATAGAACCTTGGTGGGAGCATTCCGGCTGAAAAATATTCTAAGTTCATGGAGCTTCTGAAGGTTGCGCTCTCATTGACGTGGAGCCTAGATGGGAACGGTCTCGCGGAGGCGGTTGACGTCACTTGAGGCGTAAGGGAGCCGTAGCACAAGGAGAAGTATGGAGGCAGCGCTCTCGTTGATTCGTAGCGTATATGGGAGCGTTCTCGCGGATGTGATTGACGTCACTTGAGGCGTTGTGAGTCCGTGGCGTAAGGAGAAGAGCAGAGCGAATTCCAGATCAGAGAATCGGCCCAAGTCCACAATCTAGCTGAAAAATCTCAAAGCTCTCTTGCCTCTGGAGTTGTTTGGCTTGAAATGAGGGCCTATTTATAATTTTTTGGAGGGGCGCGTCAATAATTACACCAGGAAGTGATTTGTGTTGGCGAATGTTATCACTCTGTTTAAGTCACCTAGATCACCAAAATTAACTAAATGGTTAAAGTGCCCCTTTACCCCGGGCAGTTCGGGCGGACCGGGCAGGGTGCCTAAAGGCAGAGGTGGCGGTCGAAGATGGACAACGATGAAGGGGGCGGGTGGGGCTTGCCGGCAGCAGCGGATGCCGCCTGCACGGGCGTGTGTGTACTAAGGGCTGCCTTGCGCTGCCGCTTGTAGGGCACACGCAGGGAGTGACCCTGCATGACCGCGCCTAGGGCGTGACCCTGCATAGCTGCGTGACCACACAGCCCTACAGGGCCGCGTGACCACGTGGTCGTGCACGACCCTACACTGTTGCACGCAGCGCGACCCTTCATGGTCGCGCGTTGTACATGGTCTTGTACTGCTGCGCGGCCACGGGGCCATGTGCGTCCGCAAGCCGAGGGGTGCGCGGACGTTGACGCACATAGTCCGCATGGTGCGCATCGACGCGTGTTGGCCGGGATTGACTCCCTCTGAGGGTGCTTTCGGGACTTTTTGAGTGAGCGCGACTTGTTGTAAAATCTGGTACAAACACAAGCAAAACTATAAAATCCGCAGATAACAATAACACAGAACATCAAACACAAAATTTATATATTGAAATATAAATGCAAATACAGTATAAAACATGAGAAAATGACCGTCAGACGATTACGTCGTGGATGCTCAAGACACATACGATCCGCTGCGAGAATCTGAGATCTGGACTGCAATTCGCCTCGCGGACGCACATGGTTCACCGAACCTTCAACGCCGAAGTCCGACGTTCAACCACATCACTATCGGAGAATAACGCCGCCACCGAAGAACAACACCACCACTAGAGAGAAACCACCGTCGAGGCTAACTACACTCACGCCTCTCCACTCCAAAGAACATCCACAACAATGCCGACGACAAACTCCACTAAGCCCAGCGGCAATAGCCTCTCTCAATGCCTCGGATGTCTCCTCCAACACTGACAAAAACACTCAAGGTCGACGCCCCTCCGAGTGCACGAACGAGAGAGAGAAGAGAAAGACAGAGGCAACGGGTTTCGTCTTACAAGCTGCTCTCCAAGTTCTCCTCCTTGAAATCTACATGTCGACTCTCCAATTCCCATGCATACATGCCCCCAAAAAGGTAAATATATTATTCTCACCTTTATTTTGCCAACTCACCAAAACCCAAAAGAGAAAAAAAAACTTTTTCCCTTTTCTTTTCCCTAGATTCTGGCAAACGGTCCAAACAAAAAGGCAACAAGACTGAGGTGTCAATCGACTCATCCCTGCTTGGGCTCAACCTCTGAATGTCGACGCAACTGGATCGATGAATCTAACTTGCCTAGTCAGTCTACTAGAAGGACGATCTCATACACCACCTTGACCATCAACTCTGTCAGCCACAAAAATCATTGGCACATCACCTCGCATCGTGGTCCCTATGAGAAACGAACAGAAACAAACCGGAAATAGTATAACTGAAACTTTATTATCAGAAAAAGGTATCTATTACAAAGGTATGCCCTCCCTTATATAGAATGGAGGAGAGATGAGAGAATACAAATAAGAGATGTGGGACTAAAAATTTACAGGACTAAGCGGACTATACAGAACAAACCGCACAAGCCGCGCGGTTAGACTGAAGGGCTAACCGCACGGCTACCACCAGAGAGAGAGAGACCGCAAGGGGAGACCGCTAGAGAGCTCGGCAACCAGACAGCAACAGTACAACAATCAAACCGCAAAAGGGAAACCGCCAGACCGCGCGGTCTCTAACCCGCCAAGACAGACCGCCAGACCGCCCGGTCTCTAACTTCAACACTCCCCCTCAAGCTGGAGCATATATATCGATCATGCCCAGCTTGTCACAAATATGATGAAACGAGGCGGAAACTGGCTTGGTGAAGATGTCAGCCAGCTCTTTATCAGAAGTGACAAAGGGAGTGCAAATTTGTTCCTTTAAGATCTCTTCACGAATGAAATGACAGTCGACCTCAATGTGCTTGGTTCTTTCATAGAAGACCGGATTTTTGGAGATGTATATGGCAGCCTTGTTATCACAGAACATAGGTAGCGGATGGTTGTAGACCTCTCCTAAATCCAGCATTAGAGCCCGTAGCCATTTTAGCTCACAAGTGGTCGACGCCATACTCCGATACTCTGCTTCAGCACTGGACCTGGAAACAACAGACTGCTTCTTGCTCTTCCAGCTTACCAAATTACCCCCAACAAAGGTGCAGAAACCGGAGGTAGACTTGCGATCCCCTTTGTCATCAGCGTAACTCGCATCTGAGTAAGCTTCAACCCTCAGATGACCATTCTTCTGGAAAAGCAATCCTTTCCCAGGTGCGGCTTTGACGTACTCCAAGATTCGTAAGGCTGACTGCAGATGGCACTCCCTGGGAGCTTGCATGAATTGACTCACCTTGCCAACAGCATAAGAAATGTCGGGTCTGGTCACTGTGAGATATATGAGCTTACCAACAAGACGTCTGTACCTCGTAGTATCTGAAAGAAGAGGCGAATCATCTGTCCAGGTTTTGTCTTCTCCAACAGCCATGGGACATCGAGCAGGTTTGGCCCCAGTCAATCCTGCATCTTTTAAAAGATCAAGGGCATACTTACGCTGGGAGAGGACTAAGGAATTGGGCTTCCGAGAGATTTCGATCCCCAAAAAGTACTTTGGAGAGCCCATATCTTTCGTGACCAGATGTTGACGAAGATGCCGCTTTGTCAAGGCTACCCCTTCCTGGTCATCGCCAGTGAGAAGAATATCATCAACATGCACTGCAAGAACCACCAGTCTCGAGGAGGTTTTGCGAGTAAATAGAGAGTGATCGGCAGAGCTGCGCACAAAACCAACGGCCGCCACGATGCCGCTGAACTTGTCAAACCAAGCTCGAGGGCTCTGCTTGAGACCATAAATTGCCTTCTTCAGCCGGCATACTCGTGTCTCCCCCTGAGCAACATACCCAGGAGGTTGCTCCATGTAGACGGCCTCCTGAAGATCACCATAAAGGAAGGCATTCTTTACATCCAGCTGGGAAATAGGCCAATCTTTATTGACCGCCACAGAGAGAAGGACCCGTATAGTGCTGAGACGAGCCACAGGAGAGAATGTGTCAAAGTAATCAACCCCATAGGTCTGAGTAAAGCCCTTAGCAACAAGGCGAGCTTTATAACGGTCCACAGTGCCATCCGGGGCAAATTTCACCACAAACACCCAGCGACAGCCAACAACATCAGTACCGAAGGGAGGAGGAACCAGAGTCCAGGTACCCCACTCCGTTAGGGTGGCCATTTCCTCATCCATGGCCATCTTCCAGTGAGGAATAGCAAGGGCCTCCTGGTAGGAGCGAGGCGTGGCAGTGGCAGAGATAGCTAGAGCAAAGGCCCTGCGAGAAGGGGTAAGACGATCATATGAAACAACAGTAGTAAGAGGGTGTAGGGTACACGTCCGCACCCCTTTGCGAAGAGCTATAGGAAGTTCCAGGTCAGCAGGTTCCTCGGCATCCGGAGCATCCGTGGCAGAGAGAGCTGGCCCGAGAGTAGAGAGCGACGGCGGCGGAGATGCGGGAGACGGTGGTGGAGAAGAGGGAGAGAGAGGTGGAAGAAGAGAAGTGGATGAGGGCGGAGTAGGGGTGAATGTCGTAGTGGGAGACGAGGGAACAAAGGGAACAGCAGGAGAATCAGAGGCTGGGAGAAGAGGCGGGGAGTTATCCGAGAAGTAGGAGGTATTCTCGAAGAAGGTGACGTCAGCAGAAATGAACTGCTTACGAAGGATGGGATCAAAGCAACAATAACCTTTCTGAGTGGTGGAGTACCCCAGAAAGATACATTTGGTGGAGCGAGGAGATAGCTTATCACGGGTGGCAGAAGGGGCATGCACAAAGGCAGTGCATCCAAATATTTGGAGAGGGAGATGAAACGGCTCCTTGCCCGGATACAAAATGGAGAAAGGGGTTTTTCTGTGGAGAACGGTGGAGGGAATGCGATTGATTATGTAACAGGCAAGGAGAACAACATAGCCCCAATAGGAGCGAGGAACATGCATCTGGGTCATCAAGGAGCGAGCGACATCAAGAAGGTGACGGTTTTTGCGTTCTGCCACACCATTTTATTGTGAAGTATAGACACAACTCGTTTGATGAATAATCCCATTTTGCATGCAGAAGGCAGAAAAGTCATGACTGATATATTCTTTGGCATTATCAGATCGAAGAACTTTAATAGAAACATCAAACTGAGTTTTGATCATGAGATAGAAGGACGTTCATACAGAGAATAATTCGGAGCGATCTTTTAACAGATACACCCACGTACAGCGAGAGAAATCATCAATGAATGTGACAAAATATGAACTACCCCGACCAACGGTAAGAGTGGGAGAAGGACCCCAAATATCGGAGTGGATGAGATCAAACGGACGGGTGGATCCACGAACGTGCTTTGGAGGGAAGGAGGAGCGGTGATGCTTGCAAGGCTGACATGCTTCACAATTGAGCGGAGGACTTTGAGGAGGAAGGTGGGGCAGAAGTTGACGAAGAAGATGAGGAGGAGCATGACCAAGGCGGAGATGCCATTGGAGAAGATCTGTGGAGGTGGAGGAGAAGGTGGAGAAAGCGGAAATGTTGTCCAGAAAGTATAGGCCGCCACTCTCAGTCCCAGTAGCAATCGTCCGTTGGGAGTCCGGATCCTGAAAAGAGCAAGTAGTAGAAGTAAAAGTAACAGAACATTGTAATTGCTTGCATAGAGAGGTAACAGATAATAACTTTCACGAGAACTTGGGCACGTAGAGAGTATCCTCCAAGCGAAGAGATGGAGTGACATGAACTATCCCCGTCCCATGAACCGATGATGGAGAGCCGTCAGCGAGAGTAACTGGGGGCAACCGACCATGTGTTTCTAGGAGAGAAAAACACTGGAGATTGCCAGTCATATGATTAGTAGCACCGGTGTCGATCAACCATTTTCCTTGAGTAACAACGTGGTTACTACCAGAAGACGTGACCACCGAGGCGAACGGCTTTGAGGAGTATATGGAAGCCATGAAGGGAGGAACAAAAGAACACGCGCGAGGCCGCCTAAACAAGCCGCGCGGAATAGGGAAGCACAAGCCGCGCGACTTAACAGGAGGTCGCGGCGACTAACAAGCATGAGCGGCTAAAGGAAGAGCCGCAGAGAGGAGAACAAGCCGCTGCGACTTAGAGACAGGTCGCGGGGACAAGAGAGAGAGCGACGAAGGAAGAAGGGCAGAGAGGCCGCCTAAACAAGGAAGAACTCGCGCGAACAGAGAGAGAACGCAGCGGTTAGAAGAAAGAGATCTGCCGCACGAACAACAGGAAGCCACGCGGTTAGGAAACTATCCGCGCGGATAGGAAGAAGAAGATCTGCAGCGGTCACGATGTCAGACACCAGCGGCCAGAAAAGCCACGACCAAGCTGCAGAATCAAACAGAGGGAGAGAAGTCGGGCGGCTAGCAGACAGACCGCGCGAACAGAAGTGGAGGATATCGGGAGGCAAAAGGCGAACAAGGCAAAAGAGGCCGCGGAGACAGGTTGCGGCGACTAGAGAAGAGAAGGAGGAAGCGGCGACTAGAATAGGTCGCAAGAAAGAAGCAAGCAAAAGGCGGAAGAAACAAGCCGCGGGAGACATGCCGCGAGAGGAAGGGGCAAGCCGCGCGGACAGGGCGCAAGCAAGCGGGAAGAGACAAACAGCGCGGACAGGGCGCAAACCGTGAGAACAGGTCGCGAGAAGAAAGGGAAGCCGCGCGGACAGGGCGCACAGAATCAGGAGGAGAAGGTCGAGTCCTCTGATACTATGTGAGAAACGAACAGAAACAAACCGGAAATAGTATAACTGAAACTTTATTATCAGAAAAAGGTATCTATTACAAAGGTATGCCCTCCCTTATATAGAATGGAGGAGAGATGAGAGAATACAAATAAGAGATGTGGGACTAAAAATTTACAGGACTAAGCGGACTATACAGAACAAACCGCACAAGCCGCGCGGTTAGACTGAAGGGCTAACCGCACGGCTACCACCAGAGAGAGAGAGACCGCAAGGGGAGACCGCCAGAGAGCTCGGCAACCAGACAGCAATAGTACAACAATCAAACCACAGAAGGGAAACCGCCAGACCGCGCGGTCTCTAACCCGCCAAGACAGACCGCCAGACCGCCCGGTCTCTAACTTCAACAGTCCCTATCAGCCGGTATAAACTACCGTATTGCATAGCTTGCATGAACACAGTGCTTCCTCACGTCGCCGTTAGAACTCCACCTCTCTCCGCAAAATTGCATGCTCTGGAGTCCAATCTGCCCAACAATATCAATTTCATGCGCAACTTGGGTACCAGGTGTACCCGCTCAAGCCTACACACTGCTCTATCATGCATCTTGATGTCCGCTATCCCTGTCCCCGTAACCTCACCTGCTGAGCCGTCACCCAGAAAAACTGACCCAGTCATCACTTCCAGTGAACTGAACATCCCTGCATCTGAGCAAATGTGTTGCGAAGCACCAGAATCTAATATCCAACTATCAGTCACATTGGCTCTCAGTGATGATGAGAGACACATCATTATCATCTGTCATAGCTACCGCCGCCTTGCCCTTGTAAGACTCCATTTTTTTCTTTTAAACCAACAGGGTCTTATGCCCAGAACCGCCGCTTTGCAGTGACACCAACATGCCCGGAAAGGTCGTCACTACAAAGCGTCGATCCTGTCAGTTTTAACGATCACCAAAGAAAGAGAAGTATACAGATAAGTTCAAGTCTACATATCATATATAATATGAAATAGAAATCACAAAAATATAAACGGGCTTAAGCTCGGTACATCAAATCCTCACTACAACACTCTCGTAATTCTCTACATCTAAGCGAAAGCAAACCGAAATCCATCCCCGACCTGTCGCTATGTAGCAGTGGTAGTGCGCATCAACTCCTCCTTATGTCCTGCCTCCTTGTCCTGCCGGTGCTGATGTTCCTGCTGCTCGGTCCATTAAAATGATATGGTCCACCGACCGTTAGTCAAAATACTAAGCCACTATCGTCCTCGTCTCACCCCCGAGACTCCTAGGCACCGTGCGGGGAGGATGAAAGCGGAGGACAATAAAACAAAGTGGAACAAGCATGTGACAACTATCCTAGCAGGTGTATGTATAAAAGAACTATAAAAGAAAAAACAAGCTAGCAGTTCTATAATAAGGAAGCAATATAGTAAACAAGTAGAGTAGAGCAGTAAGTGTATGAAAAGTAAACTAAGAAATAAGTAACCTTAACTTATATGAATGCTCATACAAACTTATAAGTTATTGAGTCTTTTGCAAGGCTCCCATCGTATAAAAAGTCTCATACCAATTTATACGATGGGGTGTCGGGTTGTATGCAAGTATGAGTGTAGTGTAATGATATGCCATGATTCATGCAAGTGCAATACATGCACACGACTCCATGTGCACAGACCTTTAGTTCCCCCTTTCTGGAGCCTAACCTCCCATGATACCTCCGTAGTGGCAAACAGAAGCGGTGGGTATGGACTGAAGGATGTGGTGTTTTTGAAAGTTGTTTTATTGTATTATTTATTTAAATATTCATGATATAAATGTAATGGTTACATTTTGTTCCTAGATTATATGACATGTTTCATGTAAGGTTCAAGAAGATGCTCATGGTCTTGAACCATAGAACAGTGAATTTTGTTATGTCATGTAGTCTTTAGATATGCTCTCTTTCGTGGTAGTCAAAGGGAACATTGACTACCGAGTCAAGATTGTCGCATGATTAAAGTACATTTGAGTTCTATAAATGTTGATAGATATTATCGTTTAATCATGCGAGTATGTATATGGTTGAATTAATACATATAGAGATTGACCACTTGTTGCAACATTATTTGGAATGTGTTTAGTGTCGTTAATGTTTGCAACGTGTCTAATGATTTTAGATATGAGACGTGTAGATTTAGCGCGCCGGTGTGGACAATGTGATTACAATTGAAGGCCATCTTCTGATGGTGATAAATATTGTGGTTCGTTGGTCACACTTGCGCGTAAGGAATCTACACATCGAAATATCGCCTGTCCCCAAATTTATTTGGGAAGTGATATGGTCGGGCCCCTTGGTAAAGCGAGTTTGTATTGCATGCAATATAACTGATGTAGTTATAAATACACGTCGCTTATGAGACCGGGAAAATATTAAATATAGTGCGAAAATGACACGCTCCTATTTTGCACTATATTCGTAATATCACGCGACAAGAAAAAAAGACACAGGTCATCAAAATGCGTTACCTAGTTACTACGTTATTGAGGCGACTATAATGCAGTGACAAAGCCACTTATAGTCCGTAATATAGAATGTTATATTATCGCCTTGATGACATAGTTCCTCTATAAGGTCGCACCAAATGAACGGGAACAGTTTCAGTTCGACTTACTATAGTATGTGCGAATGTGTTATTTCGTGACTTGACATGCTTAGATAAAATTCCTGTGCGACTATCAAAAAGAAATATTACGACGGAGCGAGTCATCAAAATCGTTTTGATAGGAGTGCACAGTAATTGGTATTATGGGATTATGTTATATATATGTAAATATATAAATATATGTATATAATATATATTGTTTTATATATATCAGTATATATGTATGTTTTATATATATATGTAAATATATATAAATATATGTATATAATATATATGTAATTATATATATATAAGTTTATATTTATATATATATATAAGATAAAACCTAGAAAGGGGGCAGAAGAACTAGTTCACGGGGGTTTTCATTTTGTCCAAAAACCTAGCCGCAAAAACTGGAGATAGAGTTTCTGCGATCTCAAGCTTCCGGCCGCCATCGCCGCGCTGCTCCTTGCTCCGCCGCCGGGCTCGCTTGACGCCGGCATCGCCGCCCGCCTCTCCGTCGCCGGGCTAGCTTGCCGCTGCCACGACCTTGGCGTCCGCTGCTCCTTCTCCGGGCAAACTTGCCGCCTCCATCTCCGTACCATTCGCCGACCTTAGGTGGTTCTTCCCGGTCGGTCATGGCTTGATTGATGGCTTGAGTTTACTCCTCCTCCTCAACGGTTTTAGATCCCTCTCCACCTTCCTCTTCCCTACCCGGCGACTAGTGTGACTCGACCACTTGGAGTCATCGGTGCAAGAGGAAGTTAGATCTGAGCTATTGTTTCTATTCCCCGTCAACGGAATAGAGCTTTGACGCTGTTCGGGTTCAAGGTGAACCAAGAGGCGAGGCGTTCAGCCTCATTGTTGCGGTAGGATCGTTTTCATTCTCTCCGGCGCGCTTTCCTCTTCCGCCTAGAGATTGTTCTCTAGAGGTATAACTTCTAACGCCTGCGATGGATTAGATGTGATGAGTTAGGGTTTCTTTATGCTTACATAGCCTTGTTTAGGCCATTATCATGAGACGCACGATCCTTTGTGTTGTTGGTATCCGCAATTTTTTTTAAATTCGCCCCACCACTACACGTGAAATCCTACAGTGGTATCAGAGGGAGGTTGGACGTCTCATGACAATGGGCCTTACTTTTTGTACCTAGAGGTTTGGATTGGTTATGTCCCAACCCTTGATTCAAGCTTAGGTAATTCGTCGGCGTACGAATTATGTGGAAATCAAATTTTTTTTTTGGATTTAAATTGATTTGGTTGAATCAAGATGGGTTGTGTATACTAACCTATCCATTGCTAGGACAAGGCTTATGTTTGCTCGCTTACGCATCTATTTATTTTTTGTTATCTCTGGAATGTAATTCTGTTTGGGATGCATGTAATAATTAGAATGCCGTGAGTTAGGATGTTTTTTTTTGTTATTCTCCCTCTCTTTGGAGGAATGCGAAAAGAAAAATTTAAGAATGTTTTTCCTTCTCATTTTATCCACTTAAGCTAGTATCCTTGGATGATCATGAGTGTGATTCCAAACACTAGACAAGGTGGAACGTGTGTGAGCCTGGTATTATGCCACGAGAGATTATATTTTGTGTGAGGCACATTTTATTTTTTCTTTGTGGAAATACCGTGTCCACACTAGTTGCCCAATAAAATGAGTTTTCTTAAACAGGACTTTCAAGATCTAGGCTTGAATATTTTGGGAAAAAGGTTTTTTTGTATATTATTCATTTTTTTATCATGCCATAATATGAATTGAGAGTCACAAAAGTTAAGCTTCGCTTAAAAGGTTGTGATTGGTGCCTTGTACCTACCTGGACAAGCAAATGGATGAGTCCGCTTGTTTGGAAGGGATCTCGTGCGTGTCTATATTATTTTGATATGGCAATAACGTATTTTTTTTATCATGAACCGTAAATAAATTAATTTTTCATTCTCTCTTTATTTTTTAGAAAATGTCAACCCTACCAAATTTTCTGCGTTCTATGATTGATAAGAGTCCTTTTGCTAATGACGGTTCAAACTATTCTGATTGGATCCTCAAGTTGAATATCGTGTTGCGTTTGGAAAATCTCCAACAAATTCTGGATGGCCATTGCCCAGAAGAGAAGGAGAAAGGCAAACCAACTGATATTGAAAAGGAGGAACAGAAGAAATGGAACGAACAACAGCGTGTTGTGCAGACATTGATCTTAGCCAGCATTGGCGATCAATTGCAAAGGAAATTTCTTGATACTCCCGCTAAGGAAATCATAGCACAATTGGAAAAGATGTTCACTGATAGTGCTCGTAAAGAGCGCTATAAGACCACCATAGCACTCACGAGGTGCAAGATGATGGAGGGTGAATCTGTTTCAGTGCACTTCCTTAAAGTGCAGGGCTATCTGGAGAAATTGGAGAAATTGAATTCTCAACTTCCTGATGACATAGCTGAGGATATCATACTGGGGTCACTTCCTTACTCGTATAAGGATTTTATTATGCACTATCATATGCGTGAAAGGAAGATGACTATGAATGAGCTCCATAATGCCCTCAAAACAGCTGAGGTAGATATGGGTAAGACAAAGGCAAATTCTGTCTTAGCCGTTGCGTCAAGTAGTAAGAAGCCCTTTAAGAATAAAGGCACCGTCGCAAATAAAACTGCTGGTAGAAAGTCATCTTTCAAAGACAATAAGGGAGGAGCTCATGCGAGCACCTCCAAGGGAAGCAAAGTGAAGAACTCTCCATCTGCTGTCACCGAGTGCTTCCATTGTCATGAGAAAGGACACTACAAGATGAATTGCCCCAAGTACAAGCGTGACTTGGATGAAGGCAAGGTTGAACGCAAGCGTCCCAAAGGTATACTCGTTATTGAATTAAATCTAAACTTGACCACTACTATCCTTGATTGAGTAATGGATACCGGATCATGTGCTCACTTAGTTTCTAATGTGCAGTCACTAAGGGATAGGAGAGCTCTCTCCAAAGGAGAGGTTGTGCTGAAGGTTGGAAATGGTGCAAGAATCTCAGCGGTTACTGTTGGCACCCTCTATTAGCACTGAAAAATCTAGGGCACGCCTAGAGCGCAGCGGAAACGCAAGGGGATCACGCATAGAGGAGTTAGAGGAAGTTATACCTCCGGCCATGGAGCCAAATGAGAGCAGGAATCTGAAACCCGATGCAGGTGAGGAGGTGCTGCCTTGAGTGCGGGGAAGCGCCGCCTGGAGTGCGGGGTAGCGCCGGCTGGAGTGCGGGGAAGCGCCGCCTGGGCTTGATCCGGAGGGGCCGCCTGGACGGGGAGGAGGTCGGCGACGGCCGAGCACGAAGAGGAGCCTGGAGATGAGCACGGCAAGCTCAGATCTTGCCTTGCCGAAGACGAAAGGGCGGCGAGAGAAGCTCCGATGAGAAGACCTAGATCGCCGCGATCTTCCTCCTTCACGACGGGTTGCGGCTTCCGATTTTTTGGGGAGATATGAACCGGATTGCTTGCTTTGAGATGGTTTAGCAAACCCTTATATACCCAAAATCAGGGCCTTAAGAAACCCTTGATAGATCGTGATCGTCCATCCTCCCATCTAGAGGATCGTGACGATAAACTGCGATCAGGCTCGAACCGCTCGTCACAAATGGGTTCGTCGAGTCACCCCGTTATACTATCACCCTACCGGACTCCGACGTGTCGAATCAAATTAGATAATCTAACATTCTCCCACTTGATTCGACACGGAGGAAATCCTACCTATTATTTAGAAAATAATAATTTTGCTTTATAAGAGTAAAGTAACATTAGACTCATAGGGTGATAGTGAACATAAAACCCTTTTTGTATGGACATACATAATAATTAAAAAATAACAGTGACTCTTGGCCCAAACTTTATGTGACGTCTTTATACTTGCATAGGACATCACCACCACACGGACTGCAGCGGTTGTACCCTAAGCAGTAGGCACTTCCCTTCCGCAATCACAATGTAGACGTTAAATCCCATCAAGTGCTTTACGCGGCATTAACTCTTTATGAGTGGGAACTCCCACTCTTTAATACAATATTAAATCTCTAATAATACTTTAATATGCGCAACAGAGATAGTAAACTGGAAAATATTGCATTAGTCAATCAAAAACAGGAGAACAACATAAAATGTCATGACAACTTTAAACGTCAAAAGAGTCCACAAGTCCCATTCTTTCTACATGACTTTTGTATAACTTAGGTGGGAGCCCTTTAGTCATGGGATCTGCTACCATAAGCAGTGTGCCTATGTGCTCGATGACGATTTTACCCTCCTGCACATTTTCTCTAACCACCAAAAACTTTATATCAATGTGTTTGCTGCGGCTCCCGCTTTTATTGTTCTTAGCAAAGAACACTGCTGCAGCATTATCACAAAGAAGCTTCATGGGCTTAGGAACTGTATCCATCACCCTAAGCCCTAAGGAGAAATTCCTCAACCACAATGCCTGCTTCGTTGCTTCATAGCATGCAATAAACTCTGCCTCCATAGTCGAGGATGCGATGAGGGTCTGTTTGACACTCTTCCACGCCACTGCACCACCGGCCAACATAAAGATGTAGCCTGATGTGGATTTCCTCGAGTCTTGGCAGCCTGCAAAGTCTGCATCTGTGTATCCAACTAGGTCCAGATTGTCGGATTCTTTATATGTAAGCATGTAATCTTTCGTCCCCCGGAGATATCGTAATATTTTCTTGACAGCTGTCCAGTGCTCCATTCCAGGGTTACTTTGGCATCTTCCCAACATCCCTACAACGAATGCAATGTCTGGTCTAGTGCAAACATCTAAGTAGACCAAACTGCCAACCGCAGATGCATATGGAATATTCTTCATGGATTCCAATTCCAGAGAATTTTTGGGACATTGTGACAAATTGAATTTGTCACCCTTTACAATAGAAGCAATTGAGCTGGAACAGTTTTTCATATTGAATCTCTCTAAAATTTTGTTGATATAGGCTTTCTGAGATAATCCCAAGATCTTTCTAGATCTATCTCTATGTATCTCAATTCCTATAACATACGAAGCCTCCCCTAAATCTTTCATATCAAAATTCTTAGAGAGGAACTGTTTAGTCTCCCATATCATTCCCAAATCATTACTTGCTAGCAAAATATTGTCAACGTATAGGACTAATAACATAAACTTGCTCCCACAGACCTTGATGTATATGCAATCATCCACAATGTTTTCCTCAAAACCGAATGAGACAATTATATTGTGAAATTTTATATATCATCGTCGTGCGGATTGTTTTAGCCCATATAGTGACCTTAATAATTTGCATACAAGATTATTGCCTTTTTCCGAAACGAACCCTTCAGATTGGATCATGTATACTTCTTCCTCAAGTTCCCCATTTAAGAATGCCGTCTTGACATCCATCTGATGTTGCTCCAGATTGAAATGAGCTACGAGGGCCATGATTATCCTTAATGAATCCTTCTTAGAAACTGGAGAGAAGGTGTCGTGATAATCAATACCCTCCCTTTGAAGGAAACCTTTGGCTACAAGTCTCGCTTTATATCGTTCGATGTTATCAGAGGCGTCAACTTTGGTCTTATTGACCCATTTGCAACCTACCGCACGGAAGCCTTCTGGTAACTCTACTAGATCCCATACTTGATTTACTGCCATTGAGTTAATTTCTTCCTTCATAGCTTCATACCATTTATCAGAATCTGTACGGCCCATGGCCTCTGAAAAGGTGAGGGGGTCTTGATTGAGTCCAGACAGATCGTCGGTCTCTTGTAAGTACACTATGTAATCCGATGGAATAGCCGACCTTTTGGCTCTTGAAGATCTCCTTAAATCTGGTTGATCAGGTGGTTGTGGCGCAGTCTCAACCACTGGTAGTGGTTCCTGGATGACTGCCTCACTAACCACTTCTTCATGAGAGAACTGGATAGGGGGATCATCGATCACGCCTTCATAAGTTGGGATCTGAATAGGTAGGTGTTGAACCATAACAGGTATGAGCCCACCAGGTTCAATACCACTACCAGAGTGTGCAGTCTTCTGCAACTCTTCTATCACAACCTTATGAGAACTATTCTCACCAGTATAGAGTTCTTCAAGAAATTTGGCATTCCTTGCTTCAACTATTTTCAGCGTGTGAGAGGGACAATAAAATCTGTAACCCTTGGATTTTTCTGCATAGCCAATGAAAAAACCACTGACTGTCCTCGGGTCTAATTTCCTTTCATGTGGGTTGTACACCCTAACCTCTACTGGACAGCCCCATATGTGCACATATTTTAAACTGGGCTTCCATCCATTCCATAACTCAAACGGTGTTTTGGGAACCGATTTGGATGGAACCCGGTTCAAGATGTACACGACCGTTTTCAAGGCTTCACTCCACATGTTAGGAGGGAGAGATGAGACACTAGTCATGCTCCTCACCATGTCCATTAGGGTACGATTCCTCCTTTCAGCTACGCCATTTTGTTGTGGCGTGCCAGGAGTCGTATATTGAGCTATAATTCCATGCTCCTGAAGGAATTTAGCAAATGGACCAGGTTTTTGAGTTCCATCTATGAACCTACCATAATATTCACCGCCTCTGTCAGATCTTACAATTTTGATACTCAAACCAGATTGTTTCTCTACCTCTGCCTTATAGACTTTGAAAGCATCGAGTGCTTCAGACTTGTCATTCAGGAGGTAAAGATACATGTATCTTGTAAAATCGTCAATAAAGGTAATAAAATACTTTTGACCATTCATGCAGAGGGTGTTAAACGGTCCATAGATATCAGTGTGAATTATCGTTAATTTGGCATCACTTCTTCTAGCTCCTTTACTGGACTTGCTTGTATGCTTTCCCTTTATGCATTGTATGCAAGTCCCAAAGTCAGTGAAGTCTAGTGCCTGAATGACACCTTCGTTCACTAACCTTTTAAGGCGCTCTATGGAGATATGACCTAATCTCCTATGCCATAAGCTAGATGAGCTGATGTTCTTCACACTTAGGCTACTACTATTATCAGTCACTGTAGTGAATGATTGCATATAATTTAAATCTAAATCAAGACTATATAATCCATCAATCAATCTACCAGAGCCAATAGGGACTGAATCTTTAACAATCAGAATTGAAAATTCTTTAAACTGAAAATTAAAGCCCTTAGGCGTTAATCTTGATACAGATAATAAATTTTTGGAAAAACTAGGAATGAAGAAGGTCTTCTCTAACTCCAAAATGTATCCGGTCTGAAGGACGAGCCTGTATGTCCCCACACCTTCAACAGAAGACGGCATCTTATTTCCTGAATAGACGCATAGTTCTCCATCGCTAGGTTTCCTTAGGCTTTGAAACCCCTGCATAACAGTAGAAACATGGATTGTAGAGCCTGAATCAATCCACCATGTATTATGAAAATCATGAGAATTAACGAAATTTGATTCATAACACACTAATGACGTCATACCTTCCCTTTTCGCGAGCCAAGTTTTGTACTTGTTGCAATCCTTCTTTATGTGACCACTCTTTTTGCAGAAGAAACAAGTTGATAGCTTCATGTTCTCCGGTTTCTTTATGTGAACAGCTATCCCCTTGCCCTTGCCTTTTGGGTCACTTTTTATCTTGCTGGATTGCCCTTTCTTATGGTGCACAAAGTTCACCGATTCCAGCTTCTCTTGCTTCAGCATGCCTTGCTCTTGAACGCACATGTTCAATAGCTCGTTCACTGACCATTTTTCCTTATGTGTCATATAAGACACCTTGAAGGCAGTGTAATCGGCAGGCAGGGAAGTCAAGATAAAGTAGACCAGAAAAGACTCCGAAAAGTCAACGTCCAATGTCTTTAGCTGAGCAGCTATGTCTCTCATCTCCATAATATGTCCTCGTACGCTTTCTGTCCCTTTGAGTTTCATGGAACAGAGCTTTGCCATCAGGGTGCTGGCCTGAGCTTTATCCGAGCTGACGAACTGTTCGTCAATGGCCCCCATCAGTTCTTTAGCAGTTTTGCACTCAGGGATGGATCCCCTAATGCTCTGACTGACGTGGGTCTTGATCACCATTATACTGAGACGATTGGATCTCTCCCATCGCTCGTATAAGGTACGGTCAGCTGGTGTGCTCTCCGCCGTGGGGAGCGCAGGCTCATCCACGCGGAGTGCCAAATCAAGGTCCATGCACCCTAAGGCTAGAAGCACCTTATCTTTCCATATTTTATAATTATCCCCCGAGAGAGTGGGGATCAATTTAGTTGGGTCGATTACCGTATTAAACACTGCAAAGATCAAGAAAAAAAGAAAAATACACGCTTACAATTTATTTTAAAGCAACGCTGTAAATAACATGAAATTACGCAAAGCGGCACAAAAAACTTTATATAACAATTAACTCAGATTAATTGTTAATAATAAAAATCCAGTCTCCCTGTGGGCAAAGACCGCTATCGCATAGGATTTTTATTATTTTTTTCTTTATTTTATATAGCTAGTAAGACTATGTATCAGATCAATGAGAACTTGTACCTGTGGGCATGGAGACCCCTTAATCTGGATACACTCTTACTACTATATACCAATTAAAAAATTTGTTGTTATCAATTACTTCCCTGTGGGACCGAGCAATTTTTAGCAACCTTAAAATTTAATTGCAACGAGCAAAAAATTAGATATGGTGACTATGATTACGCACCCCACGGTGTGTTCCCTGAACAGTCACTATTACCGCGCTTATCAGGATGCTTTGGCCACCCCTGATAATCACGATAAATCAGTATTCTAATTTTATGCTAATAAACAGAAAGAATGTTGGAGCTCATACAAGCAAATGACCCGAATCCGATTTCCATAAACGCCTTCCATTGAAAAGCTTCATAAGAACTCTGGATCGACCACCATCGCCAAGACTTTGACGTTTTGTAATGTTCCGTTGCCACCGTATCGGAGAGCCCCAAAGATCACCAGGTTTGAAGCCCTTGATCTCCTTCATAAGGCGGTCACGGATATTGGATTCGGGTCGGGAAAAGCGGGGTTGTCCATTGCCGTTACATTACATTCCAGATAAATAATTAAATAATTACAAGGCCTTGAAAAAATATTACACCATCACAGAACAACCGGCAATAGACAACCACGACGATCCCTGAATGCGCCAAACGCAAAAAACGAGCATCCAATTGGAAACTACGCGTATTTTGGAAGAAATCGCCACAGGATTTTTGATTGAAAAAACATCAAAATGAAAATTTTTTGGGAAAAAATCTTCACACAAAATTGCTTTAAAACCGTATTTGGACCTCTATACGCCCCTCTGATACCAAATATTAGCACTGAAAAATCTAGGGCACGCCTAGAGCGCAGCAGAAATGCAAGGGGATCACGCATAGAGGAGTTAGAGGAAGTTATACCTCTGGCCATGGAGCCAAATGAGAGCAGGAATCTGAAACCCGATGCAGGTGAGGAGGTGCTGCCTTGAGTGCGGGGAAGCGCCGCCTGGAGTGCGGGGAAGCGCCGGATGGAGTGCGGGGAAGCGCCGCCTGGGCTTGATCCGGTGGAGCACCGCCTGGGCTTGAATCGGGAGGGGCCGCCTGGACGGGGAGGAGGTCGGCGACGGCCGAGCACGAAGAGGAGCCTGGAGATGAGCACGGCAAGCTCAGATCTTGCCTTGCCGGAGACGAAAGGGCGGCGAGAGAAGCTCCGGCGAGAAGACCTAGATCGCCGCGATCTTCCTCCTTCACGACGGGTTGCGGCTTCCGATTTTTTGGGGAGAGATGAACCGGATTGCTTGCTTTGAGATGGTTTAGCAAACCCTTATATACCCAAAATCAGGGCCTTAAGAAACCCTTGATTGATCGTGATCGTCCATCCTCCCATCTAGAGGATCGTGACGATAAACCGCGATCAGGCTCGAACCGCTCGTCACAAATGGGTTCGTCGAGTCACCCCGTTATACTATCACCCTACCGGACTCCGACGTGTCGAATCAAATTAGATAATCTAACACCCTCACCCTTCATTTATCTAGTGGTTTATGTTTTGTTTTAAGAGATGTTTATCATATCCCTTCCATTTTGAGAAACATTATTTCTGTATCATGTATGGATGCAGAAGGCTTTTGTTTTGTGATAAATAATTCACAAATGACAATTGAGAAGGATGGTTTATTTTATGCAAATGCTTTCATTTCAAATGGCTTGTATTTGCTTAATATAGTAGAAGATAAACATATGTTAAATATCAATAACAAAAGGCTCAAAATATCTCACATAAATGAGACACTATTATGGCACCATCGCCTTGGTCACATAAACGAAAAACGCATAAGGAAATTGCATCAATCCAATCTCTTGGACTCATTTGATTTTGATGCAATTGGGACATGTGAATCATGTTTAGCTGGAAAGATGACCAAGACACCATTCAACAAGAAAGGTATAAGAGCGAACAACTTATTGGAATTGATACACTCCGATGTATGTGGTCCAATGAGTACAAGTGCAAGAGATTGTTATAGGTACTTCATCACTTTCACGGATGATCATAGCCGCTACGACTATGTTTATCTTATGAAGCATAAAAGTGAATCCCTTGAGAAATTCAAGGAATACAAAAATGAAGTAGAGAACCAACTTGACAAGAGAATTAAGAATTTGAGAACTGATCGAGGAGGTGAGTACTTGAGCAACATGTTCATTACTTACCTAAAGGACTGTGGTATTGTACCACAACTTACTCCTCCTGGCACCCCGCAATGGAATGGTGTCTCCGAGAGGAGAAACCGAACCTTGCTTGACATGGTCCGTTCCATGATTTGTCAGACCGATTTACCTTTGTATTTTTGGGGTCATGCGCTTCTCTCCGCAACTCTCACTTTAAATATTATTCCAACAAAATCTGTTGAAAATACTCCTTATGATATATGGTTCGGGAAACCGCCCATTTTATCTTTTCTTAAGATTTGGGGATGCGAGGCATATGTAAAACGTATGCAATCGACTAAATTAGAACCCAAAGCTGATAAATGTTTCTTCATAGGATACCCAAGAGAAACGAAAGGGTATAGTTTTTGGCACAAGTCGACGAATACATTATTCGTAAAGAAGGGTGCCACATTCTTAGAGAAAGAATTTCTTGAAAGAATTGAAGGATGTGAGCGTAGGATAACACTTGAGGAAACTCAAGAGGACCTACGAAGTTATGATCATGAGGTGAATTCTGACATTCAAGATGATCATGAGATATCACATATAGTTCCTTTACTCAGTGGGAGTGTGGGCCATCCACCTCCACAAATTCATGTTGAGGAGATTCACGCTGCGCAATTAAATGATTATTTGACGCGCGTTGAACCAGAATTAGTTCCACAAGCTATAGTGGAAGAAATTCGAGAGCCTCAAGGTGAACCGAATGAGCAAAATGAACTAAGAAGGTCTACAAGGGTGAAGAGGAAACCCGACCTTTATATGGGTCTTCATGAAGTCTTGATAATTGACACAGAAGACCCCATAACCTATGAAGAAGCATTAGGAAGAATAGATTCCGATGCCTGGCAAGAAGCCATGAAATCAGAAATGCAATCCATGTATGACAATCAAGTATGGGACTTGGTTGACCTTCCTATTGGAAAGAAGTCCATTCCCAACAAATGGATCTTCAAGAGGAAGATGGACATGAATGGCAACATGACGACTTACAAGGCAAGACTCGTGGCGAAAGGTTTCAGTCAAATCCAAGGGATTGACTACGATGAAACTTTTTCACCCGTTGTAATGTTCAAAACGATTCGAATCATGTTGGCTATCGCAGCCTTCTATGATTATGAAATATGGCAATTGGACATCAAAACAGCTTTCCTGAATGGAAAACTTGTTGAGGAAGTGTACATGATGCAACCTCAAGGTTTTGAAGATCGGAAAAATATCGAGAAAGTATGCAAGCTTCAGAGGGCCATTTATGGCTTGAAGCAAGCATCAAGGAGCTGGAACAAACGCTTTGATGAAGAGATTAAAACTCTCGAATTCATCCAAAGCAAGGAAGAACCTTGTATATACAAGAAAGTTAGTGGGAGTCACATCATATTTCTAGTTTTGTACGTCGATGATATATTATTAATGGGAAATCATTTACCGTTAATGGAACAAACAAGAGACTCATTGAAAACCATCTTTTCAATGAAGGACATGGGACAAGCTCAATATATCTTGGGAATTAAGATATATAGAGATAGGTCACGAAGACTCATTGGCTTAAGTCAAAGTATTTACATTGACAAGATCTTAGAAAGGTTTCATATGGAAAACTCTAAGAAAGGGAACGAGCCAATGAAGACGTCTTTACAGCTTGGCAAGTCTTTTTGTGCCTCTACGCACCAAGACATTGAGTACATGAAGAATGTTCCCTATGCTTCCGCCATAGGTTCCATCATGTATGCCATGACCTGTACAAGACCTGATGTTGCATATGCTCTAAGCATAACGAGCCGACATCAAGCTTCGCCGGGTCCCAATCATTGGACCGCTGTCAAAAATATTCTTAGGTATCTGAAAAGAACCAAGAATAAGTTTCTTGTTTTTGGTGGGCATAAGGAACTAGCTGTAGAAGGCTACACGGATGCTAGTTTCATGACAGATCCGGATGACAGGAAATCTCAGTCTGGATTTGTTTTTCTTCTGAATGGTGGGGCCGTGAGTTGGCGCAGTTGGAAGCAATCAACGACTGCTGACTCAACCACCACAGCGGAAGTCATGGCAGCTGCTGAATCCAGCAAAGAAGGAGTTTGGATGAAGAAGTTCCTTGAGGAACTTGGAGTTGTTCCGTCAAGTGAAGGTCCCTTGAAGCTATTTTGTGACAATAGTGCCTCCATTTCTCAAATAAAGGAGCCAAAGTCACACCACAAAACAAAGTACATGGATAGAAAGTACTTTGTAACGCGGGACTTCATTGAGGAAGGCAAGATAGCACTTTTATGGATAGACACTAACAGCAACACAGCTGATCCCTTCACTAAACCTTTATCTCAAGCCAAGAGCGAAATTCATTTCGAGTCCATGGGGTTACACGACCATGGAGAGTGGCTTGATGAGTGATTTTATAGGTTGCTCTTTTGTTTTGTAATTTTCCTTTGAACTAAGAAACTTTAAAAACAAGTGGGAGATTGAAGGATGTGGTGTTTTTGAAAGTTGTTTTATTGTATTATTTATTTAAATGTTCATGATATAAATGTAATGGTTACATTTTGTTCCTAGATTATATGACATGTTTCATGTAAGGTTCAAGAAGATGCTCATGGTCTTGAACCATAGAACAGTGAATTTTGTTATGTCATGTAGTCTTTAGATATGCTCTCTTTCGTGGTAGTCAAAGGGAACATTGACTACCGAGTCAAGATTGTCGCATGATTAAAGTACATTTGAGTTCTATAAATGTTGATAGATGTTATCGTTTAATCATGCGAGTATGTATATGGTTGAATTAATACATATAGAGATTGACCACTTGTTGCAACATTATTTGGAATGTGTTTAGTGTCGTTAATGTTTGCAACGTGTCTAATTTTAGATATGAGACATATAGATTTAGCGCGCCGGTGTGGACAATGTGATTACAATTGAAGGCCATCTTCTGATGGTGATAAATATTGTGGTTCGTTGGTCACACTTGCGCGTAAGGAATCTACACATCGAAATATCGCCTGTCCCCAAATTTATTTGGGAAGTGATATGGTCGGGCCCCTTGGTAAAGCGAGTTTGTATTGCATGCAATATAACTGATGTAGTTATAAATACACGTCGCTTATGAGACCGGGAAAATATTAAATATAGTGCGAAAATGACACGCTCCTATTTTGCACTATATTCGTAATATCACGCGACAAGAAAAAAAGACACAGGTCATCAAAATGCGTTACCTAGTTACTACGTTATTGAGGCGACTATAATGTAGTGACAAAGCCACTTATAGTCCGTAATATAGAATGTTATATTATCGCCTTGATGACATAGTTCCTCTATAAGGTCGCACCAAATGAACGGGAACAGTTTCAGTTCGACTTACTATAGTATGTGTGAATGTGTTATTTCGTGACTCGACATGCTTAGATAAAATTCCTGTGCGACTATCAAAAAGAAATATTACGACGGAGCGAGTCGTCGTAATCGTTTTGATAGGAGTGCACAGTAATTGGTATTATGGGATTATGTTATATATATGTAAATATATAAATATATGTATATAATATATATTGTTTTATATATATCAGTATATATGTATGTTTTATATATATATATATGTAAATATATATAAATATATGTATATAATATATATGTAATTATATATATATAAGTTTATATTTATATATATATATAAGATAAAACCTAGAAAGGGGGCAGAAGAACTAGTTCACGGGGGTTTTCATTTTGTCCAAAAACCTAGCCGCAAAAACTTGAGATAGAGTTTCTGCGATCTCAAGCTTCCGGCCGCCATCGTCGCACTGCTCCTTGCTCCACCGCCGGGCTCGCTTGACGCCGGCATCGCCGCCCGCCTCTCCGTCGCCGGGCTAGCTTGCCGCTGCCACGACCTTGGCGTCCGCTGCTCCTTCTCCGGGCAAACTTGTCGCCGCCATCTCCGTACCATTCGCCGACCTTAGGTGGTTCTTCCCGGTCGGTCATGGCTTGATTGATGGCTTGAGTTTGCTCCTCCTCCTCAACGGTTTTAGATCCCTCTCCACCTTCCTCTTCCCTACCCGACGACTAGTGTGGCTCGACCACTTGGAGTCATCGGTGCAAGAGGAAGTTAGATCTGAGCTATTGTTTCTATTCCCCGTCAACGGAATAGAGCTTTGACGCTGTTCGGGTTCAAGGTGAACCAAGAGGCGAGGCGATCGGCCTCATTGTTGCGGTGGGATCGTTTTCATTCTCTCCGGCGCGCTTTCCTCTTCCGCCTAGAGATTGTTCTCTAGAGGTATAACTTCTAACGCCTGCGATGGATTAGATGTGATGAGTTAGGGTTTCTTTATGCTTACATAGCCTTGTTTAGGCCATTATCATGAGACGCACGATCCTTTGTGTTGTTGGTATCCGCAATTTTTTTTAAATTCGCCCCACCACTACACGTGAAATCCTACATGGACTCCTCCACCTCTAAACCGGTATCAGCACTACCAGTCAAACCTATCATACGCCTCAACACTGGTGCACTAAGCGGAGCTCCTGCGTACCCTTGCTGGTTGGCACACCAGACTTCATTTATCTAAGTGTTATACCACACCTGCGAGTCAACGTATTGGTGTCGGTGCGACGACTCTCCAATACCGAAGACTCACCACCTTATATTTTATGCACATGCAATATTAATGTGTTTCCCCACCGAGCCAAAGCTCCCCGGACTATCCCGTTTGTCACAAATATCTACCGAGTCATCGGCTCGCCGGACTAACCTGCCCATCACTAAAACAACCGAGTCTACCGCTCGTGAGACCCATACCAACTCCCACAACACCGGGGAGTGTGAGTGTAAGTGTAATCCTAGAGTATTTCTACTTACTCTTGTAATCCATTATACTTACGGATTACGTTAACCTCGGACTGCCCAAGGCATTCCCGATGAAGGGCTCTCACAGGGCACTAGGAACTATGATGGTATCTGAAGAACATCGTTCCCTTTCGCAAGACACATACTATTATTGGTTATTACCCTAATCCCAATCCCATTTAATGTTATACTGGATCTAACCCTAGTGTATTTTGACTCTTTCTCTCTCCACAGGAAAGACGATCCTTCGCCGATCCCGAGCACCACTTACACTAGTCAACCCATTACTTCTCCCCATGATGACAATGAAGCTCACTTTTTTCATCTTACCAAATTAGCATACCATTACTCCCAACCTTCTATGACCATTCCACATGTTATCACAAATCTGTTGATTTACTATGTGCAGACCAACCTAAGGTACATGATGGGTATGAAAGGTGACCCCTTCAAATATTCTTCCAAATATCCTAGAATTTTTACTAGGGGTTAATAATGTCATATTTAGACTAAATACAGAAACTTGTAATTTTATTAATTAATTTAGCATTTATTAAATTTTCTCCAAAATTAGACCATGGATGGTTTTGAACATGAGATACTAGATTTCCATAAGTTATGACCTTCCAAAAATTATGATCACTATATGATTCCAAAATATCAGAGAATACCAAGTTTTACAAACTTTCATAAAAGTATTAGCCTCTATATAATTAATTCAGGATAAATACAATAAATAGAATTAAAGAGAGAAGTAACTCAAAATATTATCCATAAATTACACAAAAATTAACAGGGCTTTAATATGATCATAAATAATCACTGACTAAGTTTCATAATATTCTAAGTTAGTTTCACCATGATTTTATCAAAATCTTCCATAGGGGCAACATAAAGGTTATAACTACAAGTATGAGCTAATGTCTTCCAAATATCCTACAATAAATTCCAGAGACTCATAATGATATAAAAACTCTTATACCAGAATTTCATAAAATCCAAGGTCATATGACCCTTCAAATTTTCTAATAAAAGTATAGGCCTAAACAATTCCCAATTGATTTAAGTTGTGTGCCTAAGTCTAAATGTCACCAAAATATTTCGATCCAATACATTATTTTGACTGTCAAGGACATTTGTAAGGTGATGGGATGGTTGGAAATTGGAATGGGTGAAGAAGTAGAGTGAATAAGAGATTTGGTGATGAACATTCCACTGTCGAGTCTGAAACTGAGTTCTGTTGCAGTTTATTGCGATAATCAGGCTACTAAAACGATTGTCACGAACACTTTGTTCAATGATAAAAGAAGGCAGCTTAGGATGAAACAGGCCTGGTTGACCTCTCTCACAAGTCAAGGGATTATGACCCTAGTTGATGTGAGATCGAAAGATAATGTTGCAGACGCCTTGACTAAAAGAATAAATAGAGCTCTCACAATCAAAACATTGGGGGAAATGAGATTAAAGTTCATAGAAATATGAAACTTTCCTCCAACGTTTATGTTTTGATACATACGAGACTATAGCTACCAACATTCAAGCATCTAATAAGTAACAGACTGAAAACCCCAAATAATTTCTTGATGAAAACCCAAGATGGTTGGATGCTGATTATTCCACATTTGATAAGCTAACGTCCTCTCATTGTAAGTTGATTCAAGAATTATTCATCTGGGAATTGAAAGTTGTTGTAAATGTTAATCTAAACATTATTGGTCACAACACATTATTCCACATTTGATAATGTTACACGTGATGTGTGCCCATATGTGTTGGTGAGACACATAGTGATCAGTAATGAATAAGATAACATGACTAGTCCTAGTTAGACTGGATGAAATGCTGACAGAGTTACTTCACCGTTGCTAGAAGTGTTAAGCTCATTTAGTAAGAGCTAGTTTACTTTAAATGTTACTGCATATATTTATGAATTCATAGAGTCTGACTCATAAAATTCCTTGCAGACTATGATGGAGATTTTGGAGGAGAAGTAGACCTGGACATGAATGACGATGATCTACTAGATGAGTAGAATCATCAAACGTTTAATTCTTGTTTTGTTTTGTAATAATTATTCAGACTATATTTTGGGATAGAATCTGTGTGGTGGTTTGCCGTTTAGGCAAAACCTTTTTATTTTTGATTAATTAGTATGACCTGTCCTGAATATTTTTTGTTTAGTTTGGATTATTATTTTGTCTACTCTCCAGCACCCCGAAACATCACTGTTATTTGTCACGAATATAGGAAGAGATTGTAAGTGTATATTCGGACGAATAACGGGCTCCGGGGCTTTGCGCGTGGGAACCATAGGAATTGTTCTATATATTCCTAGCTGGGGGTAATGGGGAGAGGGTTCCACTTAGACCCTCCTCCGGATGTTTCGAGCACCGACTACAGGGTTTACCCCCTTTCATGCCGGCCGTCCTCAAAGGGAGCTCGCGCAAGCTTCCCAAACTGCGTCCCGCCGGTTCACCCCCGCCTCCCGTCGGGTTCTCAAACATACCCTAAAGCAAACCCCATCCTTACGGTGCGAAGCTCCTCCCGGCTACAACATTGACAATGTTTGACGTAATGGTGGAGTGAAAAAACTTCACTTTGCTGCATACTCAAGCATAGTGGACTTGAAGATCCTTGTTTTTGAATCTCCATTTAGTTTTAATTCTTTTACTACCCATTTGCCATTTTCTTTGAATCTCGTCTGTTTGTCGATCCTGTTGTGTTCTTCGGTCGTCCAAATCAACTCCATCTTAGATGCTGCCAAAGTGCAGGATTGTTTCACAGTTCTAGAGTCGATTATAGCACTTCGACATTGAAGGAAGGGATCGACGACTTCTTCCTCTGGCCAGAGGGTGATACGCGCAAAGTAGAGCTTGAAAACGCAAGTATATGTGTCGTACAAGTAATACAAAGTGAGTGAGATCGTTCCCATGGAGAAGTGATGGGTTTAGCGCTTACAACTACTAGCTACACCGTTTCTATGAATCCAAGTAAAACGGTTAATTGATTTTCTGAAAATAGATTGAAATTTTTAGATAAATATTAAAACTAATTTAACTAGATCTTAAAGTAACTTCTTTGCAATTAGAGAAAATAGCCTTGCATTTCTGATTTCATATGTATAACATGATGATGATAAAATAAATATTTCATTTGGTTTAACTTTGAATTATCTTGCGATGATTTTTAAAGAAGAAATCTTTATCTCTCGATACAAGAAGTCTTAATATCTACGCAACCCTAGTTATCTCTAACTTAGGCGAAACGGAAATATTATGAAGCGCAAAAAATCTAATTCGCTAGCATGAAAAGGAAATCTCTTTCACTTTTCAAAACTCAAGAGATCTTGTGATGCACACACGTTTCTCCTCTCTCGACTCTTGAAACGTCGTAAAGATAAAGAAATTTTTGTTAATGATCCACACTGCTCATCTCTCGATTCTCGCACTGCGATAAACTAGCCCTTAAATTAATATTACGACGCTCATCTCTCGATTCTCGCGGCGCAATATAATAAAAAGACATGATCCAACAATTTCATCATAAAAATCACAAGATCAATAAAGATAATCACAAGACAAATCAAAATCAAAGATATTCATCATCAAAATACACATACTACTCTCATCATGCAAGACTAGAGAGTTTTAGTTCATGACTGCGGGAAAACAACACAAAACTGAAGAGATCTTACTAAACATCTCGAAAGAAATGCGAATCTTCCCTTCTCCAGTGACGTGGAAGTGTTTCCTTCAGCCCGAATGCCGAGAACTGGACTGGTTTTCCTTCAGAATTTCTTCCCAGATTTTTCTCTCCTCTCTAATATCCGAATATGGAAGAAGATATCCCTTTAAATGGCTGAAATCTTCCCTTTTAAACTTTCCTTTTTCTCCTCCCAGTGGGCCCCACATCCAGTCATTTTTAAATGCTGAACGAATGCTAAAAATTAGGATGCAACTGTTGAAAACTTGGTAATTTCGGATTTGAATTTCTTGTAACTGCCAGAAATGTTACGAATATGTTGCAACATTTCTGGTTCTGTCTTTCTGCACAATTTGACCTGCCAGATTTGTTGAGAATATATTGCAACATTTTTCCCAGATTTTCCACAGTACTTAGCCTTCAAACCTTGACTTAAATTCTCCCTAAATCCTATCATAAAAACATATAAAAATGAGAGTAACAACCATTTTGACTTCAAATCATGCGGCAATTGGATTTTTATCTACTTTTCATGTATAAATATCACATAACATGGCTAAAAATGGTCAAAATATGGATGAAGATAACTTCTTTTTGTGAAGTTATCACACCCCCATGCTTGGTTCTTTGCTAGTCCCTAGCAAAGGTAAATCATTGAAAACCATAACATGACAAAAGTTTATGAAAGTATAATTTCATTCCCTTCTACTCTTCATTATAAGGTAACCAAAATAGCTTCAAGTAATTCTCATTAACTGATGTTAGACTTTCTAATCCATAAGAATTCAAACTTTCATAAATCCATCAGATAGATATACGATAAGGCTCAATTGAGAATTCAAGTGTTATATGTGATGCCCTTAACAATTTGTTTACTTCCCTTACAATTCATTTTCGATAAACTTCGTCTCCAATAGGATAGATCAAGAGTAGTCTAAGGCTTTGATATGACCTCTACATGAGTTTGATAGAAACCGATGCCAAATAAAACGACTTGATGAATTTTGAAAAGGTGGGTAGCCATTGATTCTAATTGATTAACTTAGTAGCCTGCCAACTTATGAGGTTTAACTTTCAACACCAAATTTTTTTTTTTGATATTTTCATAGTTGGGATCATTCTAAGTAAGCCGGAGCTAACTTAGGCCACATGTCACTATGATATACATTTTTTTATAACACCCATAAGTGGTCAGTCTACTAGCTAAGGAACATAGGGAAATGAATACTCAAGTCTTTAAGCTTAGAAGTAATATGTGATAACAACAAAGGTAAGGCTTTAAGTGGGAGCAAGGTTAACTACGTACGCTCAATATATTGGCAACTATCATTGAATTAGAACATACTCGATCTAATCTCATTAGGATCCGAAGTTAATTAAATAAATTAAAAGGGCGTAAACTCTTTTAAGAACTATAGTGCATGAATGTGAGATAGATTTCTTAATCGAGCTTTAACCAATCAGTCTAATTTCAATTTAATAGTCTGACTTATAGGACTGACTCGTCTAACCTTACAATTATTTTGAAAAACTTGAATAGATTTATTAATAATAATAACAAAATTAAGAGCAGACATTTCTAAAATATACCCCATAAAAGATTTGTCATGCAAGGCATAGAAGGACATGCCCCCATACTTAAACCTTTACTAGTCCCTAGTAAAGAAATTTTAGCAAATATAATAGCCATGTATGCGATTTCGAACTTCATAAATCAAAAAAGTGGAATAAAAAGAAATTTTAACATGTCAATCGCCAGCATATAAACATGTGTGAAGTGGAACATAGAGATATAAGATATGACGGGCTGTCCCAACCCACAAAGTAGCAGATTCTAATAAAATGTTCTCATTAAACAGTGAGTTTATTTATTAAGCATTGAAAACTTCATTGCATTAAAATATATAACAGTAATTTATGGAAACAACTGTTTAGGAAAAGGAACGGTTCAACTAGAGAAGTGATCAATCACAGTGAAACAAGTAGCAGTTATAAGGATTAGAGCTAGAAAAGAAATAAGCAAATAATCTTCAGGAAAAACAATAACAAGCGTCCAGTTCAACAAGTTATTAACATACCAAGCATACAGTTCAGTTAAAACAAGCATTTCACCCCCCAGCAAACTTATTATTAGCATACCACAGTGAATCGTAAATGTTACTTAGTATTCAGTTATTAGCATACAGTTCAACAAGTTCAACAGTAATAGAACAAATTAGCATTCAGGAAACCAGTTCAGGAACGTTAACGTTACTTAGCATTCAGCTATTAGCATATAGTTCCACAAGTTCACATTAATAGTCAACCCAGACATTTCCCAAAACAAACAATTATTTCACCAAAATGTTTCATCAAAACAAACCTTTGGAAATCATCCTTTTCAGAAAATATTTTTCACTCATAACTGTTCAAAATGAGTAAATAAAATAAACAAAACATTTCACCAACTCTTGCATAGTGCACCACAGAAATATCTCAAAATAAGACAAACATTTCACCAGTAATAGAGCAAGGTAAATTTCCCAGATTCTGAGTAGTGGAATATCAACCATCCTCCTCATCGTCGTCAGCGTCATCGACCTCGTCCGAGTCGTCATCGTCCAAAAATTCTTCCATTTCGTTGTCGTCGCCGGATGCAATGACTGCATCGTCCTCGACCGCTTCCGCTTCATCATGTGGATCCGGCGATGTTGCAGCCTCCTTTCCCTTCGAATCAGAGTGTTTGCGCTCATACCAAGCAGGATTCACATCGCGGAACGCTATCTTTTCCTCAGGTACGTTCAAATGGCGCAGAATTTCGACTTGATTGTGATGTAAAATGTCTAAATGTGAAACTAGATGATGATGTTGCTGACGTTGATATTTGGCAGTGGATTGCAAATATTTAAATATGATCGGCCAATCCGGAGGATTAGGGGAAAGTGGCGGCGGGATTGGAGGTTGAGTGGTTTTGCGCGAAGATACGGGAGGACGTTGTTTCTTACCGGATTTGGGGGATGTCTCATCTAAAGATACCTTGATATAGGATGAAATGACGGAAAAGGTTATTGGCCAACCTACAATGGTGGTAGTGTCCGTGTCGGCGAGAGATACCCTGGCATAACGGCACAATGATGTGATGAGTGTGGGAAACCATAACTGAGTTCCCCCCTCCGTTTTGACCTTTTTCTGGATTTTACTGGAGATTATATGTCCTATATTAATTGGAATCCCTTTTATAATGCTATAAATGATGCAAGCCCTATCAAATGAGACATGATTTGGGTGCTTCGTTGGCATCACACTTGAGTTGACGAAGAGAAGCCAAACTTTAGCTTCACGAGTAAAAAGGGCTGAATGCAGGACATGCGAAGATTCATTCACCCAAGTTATAGTTTTAGTGAGGCTCAATGTGGTGGTGATATTGAACGGGTTAGAATTCCTGACAGACTCGAAGACATCGCTGTCCAGATTTGTTAAATCGAAGAAGGAGTTTATACCTTCTGCGGAGAAATCGACTTCCTTTCCCCGTATAAGAATTTTTCCTTCCACATGGAACTTGGCGTTGGCGTAGAATTCGTACACCCAGAGTAGGACTGCTTCAGTGCGGGGGTGGCAGAAGGACGACCAGCCGAACTTGTCTATTTGCTTCACATAGGCTTGACTCCACCCACGAACTTCCAGTTGAAACCCTCTTTCGTAGATGACGGGCTTTGCTTTCAGCAGTTCGTAGCGAGCATTAGCTTCTTCATTAATGAATCTTGTGCTCTTAGGTGCCACCACCTTCGCTCGACCTTTCTTAGGCGCCATGACTGTGGAGGGGGTTGGTTTAGCGCGAGAGAGAGAATGCTCCAATGATCGAGAGAGAAGGAAATCGATCACTTACCACTTTCGGAAGGTCGGCGAGAGATTACGGTGGCCGACTATTGGAGCTTTCGCCGGCGGATGCTTCAAAGAGGGTGTGAAGGTGGGGTTTAGGGTTTGCTGGAGCGGAGGAAATGGGGGAAGCAGCGGGTTCAATCCCGGTCAGCGGTTGATTAAAGAGAGGAGAGATTCAGTCATTTTTTTTAAATAGCCGGTTCAATTTATTTAGTGACCGGCTAAATAGGTTAAATGAGGTAATCCTTCAGAGAGCGGGTTCAAATTAATTCGATTGAACCGGCTTTGCACTTAACTTATGCTTTTGTAAGGGAAGCAGTCAGAGGGATTAATGTTGCAACATTCAAAAATGTTGCAACATTCGGAGGAGAAAACCTGTTTCGAGCTTTGACCTCAGCCGAGTGAAAGGAAAATCTGTTTTTTTTAAGCGTTCGAGACCATGAGATTCCAGTTATGAATCAATCATTTCATTCAATTTTTTTTTATAACTAAATCTTTACGAGGAACACAAACAACAAAACAGAAAAAAAAACAACAATAATAATAATGAACTTAACATTAAAATTTGGGGTTGCCTCCCCAAAAGCGCCTTAGTTAATGTCCCGGCTGGACATTCGGCGGCTCGAAGATTTTATTTCAAGTGTATGAACGATATGACTCGTTCATTTTCGTTTCCTAAATAAATCTTAAGACGTCCGCTATTGACCTTAAACTCTGAATGATCCTTTTCATTGATGATAGTAACGACGCCATGAGGCAGCACTTCCTTGACCCGAAACGGGCCCGACCACCTCGACTTTAATTTACCAGGAAAAATTTTTAGTCGTGAATTGAATAATAGAACTGGTTTCCCGGGTTGTAAATGTTTTTCCATAAGATGGCGGTCATGCCACATTTTAGTACGGTCCTTATAAACCCTTGCACTTTCATATGCCTGCGTCCGGATCTCCTCCAATTCATTTAACTGTAGTAGTCTAGATTTACCGGCTTCTTGAAAGTCAAAATTGATTTTCTTAATGGCCCAATATGCCCGATATTCCAACTCTAACGGTAAGTGACAAGCCTTGTCGTAAACTAAACGATACGGGGTAACACCAATCGGGGTCTTGAAAGTGGTTCTATATGCCCACAAGGCATCGTTAAGCTTTTGAGACCAATCTTTGCAATTTACACTAACCGTTTTAGCTAATATTTTCTTGATCTCTCTATTAGATACTTCCGCTAACCCATTTGTTTGAGGGTGGTATGCCAATGCTACCTTATGCCTAACCCCGTACTTTTTCAATAATGCAACAAATTGGTGATTACAAAAGTGACTTCCTCCGTCACTTATAATAGCTTTGGGTGTCCCAAATCGAGTAAATATGAAGTTTTTCAGGAAGTATAACACCACCTTTGCATCATTTTTGGTCGTGGCTATGGCTTCGACCCATTTCGATACATAGTCTACGGCTAAGAGGATAAATAAATTACCATTCGAATTAACGAATGGTCCCATGAAGTCTATACCCCAGACATCAAAAAGCTCGACTTCTAGAATTGGGTTCATAGGCATAGCTTCATTCTTCTTAATATTTTCTTCCTTTTGACATGGGTCGCACCTTTTCACATGTTCTCTAGAATCATGAAATAATGTAGGCCAATAGAATCCGGCCTCTAGGACTTTCATAGCTGTCCTATTTCCCTTGAAGTGTCCTCCGTAGGGAGAACTATGACAATTTTCTAAAATAGGATGCATTTCTACTTCCGGGATACATCTCCTCACTACTCCGTCAGCACTAATTTTAAACAAATAAGGTGGGTCCCAAAGATAAGACCGCACTTGGTGTAAGAACCTCTTTCATTGTTGGTAATTTAAATCTGAAGGTAAGATATTACTAACGAGGTAATTGACGTAGTCGGCATACCATGACACTAACTACTCGGATATAGCTAAGATTTGCTCATCAGGAAATCTCTCCTCAATCTCTGAATGATAATGAGATTCCACTGGTTTCGATCCTAGAAAGATGGTCAGCTACAGGGTTATCTACACCCTTTCTATCCTTAATCTCCAAATCGAATTCCTGCAATAATAATACCCAACGAATCAATCTTGGCTTTGTATCTTTCTTTTCCATCAAATATCGGATGGCCGCATGATCAGTAAAAACGGTAACTTGAGAGCATAAAAGATAAGATCGAAACTTTTCGAAGGCGTAGACTACTGCCAACAACTCCTTCTCAGTCATGGTGTAATTGATTTGAGCTTCAATCAGAGTTTTGCTCGCGTAGGCTACAGTGTGAAATAGTTTCTCCCTAACTTGACCTAGTACTACACCCACGGCATAGTCACTTGCATCACACATAAGCACAAATGGTTCACCCCAGTCGGGTGCCACCACAATTGGTGTCGTGGTTAATTGCTTCTTCAATTTATTAAATGCACTCAAACAGTTTTCATCAAAATGAAATTTCGTATCCTTTTCCAACAATCCACTAAGAGGTTTTGCAATCCTCGCAAAATCTTTGATAAACCTTCGGTAAAATCCCGCATGCCCTAGGAAACTCCTTAACTCTTTCACATTTTTAGGAGGAGGTAATTTCTCAATGACCTCAATTTTGGCCTTATCTACTTCTAACCCCTTGCTTGACACATGATGGCCTAGCACGATGCCTTCGCGTACCATGAAATGACACTTTTCCTAATTCAGCACAAGGTTAGTTTCGATAAATCGCACAAGCACTCTTTCTAAGCACTCCAAACACTCCCCAAATGATTTTCCGAAAATGGAGAAATCATCCATGAAGATCTCTATACCATGATCCATAATTTCTGAAAATATAGCAATCATACACCGTTGGAACGTGGCGGGTGCGTTGCATAGACCAAATGGCATTCTCCTAAAGGCGAATGTTCCGTAGGGGCACGTGAAGGTAGTTTTCTCTTGATCTTCTGGGTCTACCGTGATTTGGTTATACCCGGAATAGCCGTCTAAGAAGCAGAAGAAATCATTACCGGACAACTTATCTAGAACTTGATCGATAAAAGGCAATGGAAAGTGGTCTTTTCTAGTAGCCTTGTTAAGTTTTCGATAATCCATGCAAATGCGCCATCCGGTAATAGTTCTAGTCGATATTAATTCGTTCTTATCATTTTTTATTACGGTCATCCCTCCTTTCTTCGGAACACATTGAACCGGAGAGACCCAAGAACTATCGGAGATAGGGTATATTATCCCTGTATCTAACCATTTTATTATTTCTTTCTTTACGACCTCTTTCATAGGTGGACTAAGGCGGCGCTGAGGCTCAATTGAACCTTTGTAAGATTCTTCTAGGAGAATCTTGTGCCTGCATACCGAAGGACTAATCCCTCTTATGTCCGCGATTGTCCAACCTATGGCTAATTTAAATTGCTTCAGCAAATCTATGAGTTGTTGATGTTGATTTGGTGATAATTTTGAGTTGACAATGACCGATAATGTATCATTGCCTCCTAGATATGCATAAGCCAGATGTTCAGGTAATGGTTTCAACTCAAGTGTGGGTGGACTAATGATGGAAGGTTTATTTGTACATGTCTTATCTGTCATATCTAGAATCTCCGGCTTACAAGTGAATGTCGGTGAACGTACACTTATTTCAAAGCACTCTAGAATGTCGGTCTCACAATCAGATTTCTCTTCTTCCGTCCCCTCCTCTTCGTCTTCTTCTAGATTCTCACTTAAGTTGTAATCGTAAAGGGTCATACTCTTAACTTCCTCAATGTCATCTTCTTCTAAACGAGGGAATTTCATGGCTTTTAATACATTAAAAGTCACTTGTTCATCGTTAACCCTCATGGTTAACTCACCCTTATGTACGTCAATCAAAGTTTTCCCGGTGGCTAAGAAAGGCCTACCCACTATAATGGGTACTTCCTTGTCTTCCTCCATGTCTAATACCACAAAATCTGCCGGAAAAATAAACTTTTCGACCTTGACTAAGACGTCTTCTACAATCCCCTTTAGAAAGGTTAGGGATTTATCGGCTAATTGTAATGTAAGCGATGTTTTGGAAATCTCCCCCAATCCTAACTTCTTATAAATTGAAAGTGGCATAAGATTTATGCTCGCCCCTAGATCGCACAAAGCCTTTCCCTCGAATTGATGCCCAATAGAACACGAAATCGTGAAGCTTCCGGGGTCCTTTAGTTTTGGTGGCAATCTCCTTTGGAGAATTGCACTACATTCATGTGTAAGGGTTACCGTTTCGTTCACGCCAAACTTTCGTTTTTTATTTAAGATGTCTTTCATGAACTTTACGTAACTCGGCATCTGTTCTAATGCTTCGGCAAAGGGTATATTAATTTGCAACTTCTTAAAGATTTCTAAGAATTTCTGAAATTGTTGGTCTAATTTGCTCTTTTTTAATCTTTGGGGGAAAGGTGGTGGTGGATAGGTTCGTGGGCTCTCCTTCCTTCTTTCCTCTTTTTCTATTTCTATTTCCTTACCATTTCTTTCTGTTAATACTCCTTTCTCCTCACTCTTATCGCCCTCATTTCTTCCTATTATTACTTGCTCACTAGGACCCTTGACTTCTTCTTGGTCTTGATTTTTATTTTGTTCATGTGGAGTAGTGTCTTGACCAACTATTAACTCACGCCCACTTCGTAGTATAACAGCCTTACAATGATGATTATCTCCCTTGGGATTGGGTGTGGTATCCGTAGGGAGTGTGCCTTGCGGTCGCATACTTAAAGCGGTGGCGATTTGTCCTAGTTATGATTCAATCATTCTCATTGACCCTTCCAAGCTAGAGAAACGGGCTTCATTCTTTTGCATTGATTCTATGATGAAGTCATCCGTTACCTTTCTAGATGGTCCCGCTTGGTTGGAATGATTGTTTTGATGAGGAGGATTAGCATTAGAATTAAATAAGTGTGGTGGAGTAGGACCAGAGTTGTTCTTCCAAGAAAAGTTAGGATGGTTTCTCCATTCGGGATTATAGTGGTTTAGGTTAGGGTTTGTATTTTGCTTATAATACCCTCCTAAATAATTAACTTCTTCATTACCCCCTACAAGTTGTTCAATTGTTAAGGTGGGGTTAGGAGAAACCATGGGAGTAATAATACTATTGACTTGAGGATTCATTTGAGTTTGGTTCAACGTCAAAGCATCTAACCTCTTGTTAATGGTATTAAATTGGGACGTCATTTGGGCTGCAAATGACGTTAATTGGTCAACTTGATACAATCCTGCCGTAGTGGGAGGATGTACTTGACGCTCAATCGTGTGGTAATTATTAGAAGATAAATCTTCTAAAATACCATAGGCATCTTCAGGATACTTGTTCATCAGCGAACCTCCTGCAGCTCCATCTACTTGGATCATTGTAGATGTCTGAAGGCCATTATAAAACGTCCATACTTGTTGGTGAATGGCTAACCCATGGTGGGGACATCTACGAAGTAATTCCTTAAATCGTTCCCACGCATCATATAGGGTTTCTCCATTCGCTTGCATGAATGTAGAGATATCCCGCATTAACTTAGCAGTTTTGGATGGAGGGAAATATTTGGATAAAAATTTTTCAGTTAATATAGCCCAAGTAGTAATGGACTCATGAGGTAATGAGTTCAACCAGTCCTTAGCTTTCCCTTCTAAGGAGAAAGGAAACAAGCGTAACTTAATGGCTTCATCAGATGCACCATTAATCTTAAACGTGTCACATATCTCTATGAAAGTTCTAAGATGAGAGTTAGGGTCTTCATGATTAAGACCCCCAAACTTGTTGTTCTGAACGAGTTGCATTGCCATGGAATCTATCTTAAAGTTATTGGCCTCTATCGCGGGTCTAGCGATACTAAACTGTACCCCTCCCCTAAAAGGCATGTTATAATCACGGCAAGTTCGTCTTGGTTCATTTGGGTGTTCATTATGTTCTACTTGACCACCTAAATCCTGCCCATTCTGGTGAGGCTCATCGTCTGGATTGGGATTATCCATTGCTAGTTGATTGAGTTGTTCTAGCCTAGTTGACCTTCGATTTCGTCTACAGGTTCGTTCGATTTCAGAATTTAGAGGAATTATTTCAACGGATCGATACCTGGACATACACTATAAGATAACAAAGATGATAACACAAATGCAATAAACTAACAAGTGAAAATAAAACTTGACCTCCACGTACTAAGGTTCACTAATATTGTAAGAAGAAAAACACTAAATCCGTTGCACTTCCCCGGCAACGGCGCCAAAAACTTGATACGCGCAAAGTAGAGCTTGAAAACGCAAGTATACGTGTCGTACAAGTAATACAAAGTGAGTGAGATTGTTCCCACGGAGAAGTGATGGGTTTAGCGCTTACAACTACTAGCTACACCGTTTCTATGAATCCAAGTAAAACGGTTAATTGATTTTCTGAAAATAGATTGAAATTTTTAGATAAATATTAAAACTAATTTAACTAGATCTTAAAGTAACTTCTTTGCAATTAGAGAAAATAGCCTTGCATTTCTGATTTTATATGTATAGCATGATGATGATAAAATAAATATTTCATTTGGTTTAACTTTGAATTATCTTGCGATGATTTTTAAAGAAGAAATCTTTATCTCTCGATACAAGAAGTCTTAATATCTACGCAACCCTAGTTATCTCTAACTTAGGCGAAACGGAAATATTATGAAGCGCAAAAAATCTAATTCGCTAGCATGAAAAGGAAATCTCTTTCACTTTTCAAAACTCAAGAGATCTTGTGATGCATGCACGTTTCTCCTCTCTCGACTCTTGAAACGTCGTAAAGATAAAGAAATTTTGGTTAATGATTCACACTGCTCATCTCTCGATTCTCGCACTGCGATAAACTAGCCCTTAAATTAATATTACGACGCTCATCTCTCGATTCTCGCGGCGCAATATAATAAAAAGACATGATTCAACAATTTCATCATAAAAATCACAAGATCAATAAAGATAATCACAAGACAAACTCAAAATCAAAGATGTTCATCATCAAAATACACATACTACTCTCATCATGCAAGACTAGAGAGTTTTAGTTCATGACTGCGGGAAAACAACACAAAACTGAAAAGATCTTACTAAACATCTCGAAAGAAATGCGAATCTTCCCTTCTCCAGTGGCGTGGAAGTGTTTCCTTCAGCCCGAATGCCGAGAACTGGACTGGTTTTCCTTCAGAATTTCTTCCCAGATTTTTCCCTCCTCTCTAATACCCGAATATGGAAGAAGATATCCCTTTAAATGGCTGAAATCTTCCCTTTTAAACTTTCCTTTTTCTCCTCCCAGTGGGCCCCACATCCAGTCATTTTTAAATGCTGAACGGATGCTAAAAATTAGGATGCAACTGTTGAAAACTTGGTAATTTCGGATTTGAATTTCTTGTAACTGCCAGAAATGTTACGAATATATTGCAACATTTCTGGTTCTGTCTTTCTGCACAATTTGATCTGCCAGATTTGTTGAGAATATGTTGCAACATTTTTCCCAGATTTTCCACAATACTTAGCCTTCAAACCTTGACTTAAATTCTCCCTAAATCCTATCATAAAAACATATAAAAATGAGAGTAACAACCATTTTGACTTCAAATCATGCGACAATTGGATTTTTATCTACTTTTCATGTATAAATATCACATAACATGGCTAAAAATGGTCAAAATATGGATGAAGATAACTTCTTTTTGTGAAGTTATCAGAGGGCGAGAAGCCGTTGAGCTGTAGTGTCGGGGTCCAGTCTCGACGAAGATGGACTCCCGACGTCGATGGGAGAAACTGGCGTCAAAGGCAACAATCAGCAACTTCATTTAAGTAGAGGGAAAGGAAGAGCCATGAGCTGCTACTATGCGAGTGAGGGTAGTATTTTTGGGTGTTATTAGCAAACCTATTTCCGTTGCTAGCAAATCATCACTACTAGCAAATCATTATATTTAAAAATCATTTTGTTATTAGCAAACCATCATTTTTTTTAACTCTATCATATAATAAGTTGCATACGAATATTCTTAAATAACAATTATAATAAACAATTTTTGGTTAGCATTACATATAAGAAATGCAAACTAAACTTTTTCAAAGTGCTCCAAATTTCTTTAAGTGCTTCAAAATATTTTCAGGTACTTCAAACTTTGATGAAATGTCACAAAAGTTTTATGACCATAATCTGCAAAAATAGAAATGAAAGATCATTTTGAAACCATATCTTTCATTATAGTTTTTCAGTTATGCAAAGTAAAAAAATTCATTTATTCCAAGCAAACGAGCTCCGTTTCAGAGGGAGACAACTGAATCTGGTGCAGCAAGACTAGTTAGAAATTAGCAAGAATCGGGAGCAGTAAAAAATTAGCAAGATTTGAAGAAAAAGAGGAAAAACGAGAAGATGGAAGAAGACCAGCCATAAATTAGCGAGATCTGAAATTTGCGCATTAGATTCTCGGTGGAGAAGAAGGAAGAAGAAGAAGACGGTTGTAATCGAGAGAGCGATGAAATCGCGAGGGGAGTTTCATCCATAGAGCGCAAAACCTAATGGTTTGCTAGAAGTGGATTTTTGAGACACAAGAAAATGCCTTATTTTTTGGGGGGGTGATATTGGTACACCACGTCTCGCTATTGACACCCCATTTTGAAACTTAAAACCCCCTTTTTTCTACCGTAAACCTAATATTCATACCCCCCTCACCCGACACCATCCCCGACCCCGCCCAGGCGCGTCCCTCTTCCTTCGCAGTTCGCCGCTCCCCGGAGGCGCGTCTCCTGCCGGCTGGCCCTCGGTTTTCCGTCAAGAAGATGGTCGTACTATCGCCGCTTTGCAAGTAGCCGGCGGCGCTCGCCCTAACCAGTCCCGATTGCGATTGTCGTCCCTCTTCCGCCGTCTTATATTACGGGTATGTTTCCTTTTACAGGTAAGAGTCCTATTCCTTCATCTTCAAGCTCTCATCGGCAGCATTTGATTCCAGGTTTTAGGGTTTTTTCCATTTCGGTCGCTTACCGGATCTACTCATGGCCGACGCTCCCCCTCACGCCATCCCCGACCACCGCTCGCCTGCACTGCTCCAATCCAAGGTTGTTCTTCCTCTGACTCCATTTTTAGGTTTAGGGTTTTAGAAAAATTTCTGATTGTAACTATTCTTTGATGCCAGGTTTTTGTTTTGGTACATTCCAGGTTATTTTTCCTGCTTCCAAACCAGAGTATGGTAGTTTTGTTTGCCCAGTAGAAGTTAAAGCCCTTCCAGTTTGTAGGTATTATTGTTTCCCTCTTATGTAAATTATTTGTGTGTGGTTGTAATGTTGAAATGTGCATGCTGTGTGTGGTTTGTGATTCTTTGTGTACCATTTGATAGGAATTAGTCCAGAAAAAATGTTATTGTTGTGTAACGAAGAGTATCCTAAGGATACAGTGGTAGATGTTGGAGTTCATTTCTGCACTGATTTGAGTTTTGAAAGTAAGGAGAAGTTGATTGAATGGGTTAGGAAAATTGCAAAAAATTTGAGGTTTGTTATCATTATTTTGAGGGCGGATGCGATTACCTCTAGAGCATCACCAAGGTTACATTGGGCTGTGATAGATTCGGGTTACCTCCTGACAACTCAAATAGCAAAGGGTATATTAAGAGAAACATAAGAAAATCTAGTTTGAAGCGTTGCGGGTGTAAGTTTTCTTTGAAAGGGCAAAGAAATGCTGATAATGAATGGAAGATTGTAGTAAAAAATGGTATACACAATCATAAGTTCGTGCATCTTGAAGCACATCCGTATGCCGGTCGACTAGATGAGGAGGAGCAGAAGATGGTAGAGGAGATGTTTAATGCCGGTTGTAAGCCACGTAAAATTTTAACGACTTTAAAGAATAGAAATCCAGAGAATCGCACCTCACTTAGAACAATATATAATGAGAAGGCAAAGCTATATAGGAGTCAACTAGAGGGTGGAACTCCAGTGCAACATTTGTTTAAGTGCATAAGTGATTCCGGCTACATTAGTTTCACCAAAGTGAATGAGGGCACCATGCATTTGGAATCACTTTTTTTTTACGCATCATACAGCCGTACGACTAAGTAATATGTTCTCCTACATATTTATGATTGATTGCACATACAAGACAAATCGTTATCGGTTGCCTCTACTTTCCATTGTCGGTATTGCATCCACTAATCAATCATTTTACTCGTGCATGTAAATTCGGGTTATAAATCATTGTTTTATTCTGAACTCGTCGGTAACGTCTCAATTGCCGCACTAGAAATAATAAAAAAGGAGGAGGATACAATAAAATCAGGATATGTTGAGCACGGGCAATGCACACATAAGAACCGATACACACTTGGCTTGCCCTGTGCACATGAGCTTGTCATGTACCTAAAAGAGAGTAACGCACTTCCGTTATGGATGGTGCACAAACAGTGGCGACAATTAATGATACAAGAAAAAGAGGAGTTCAAGGTGAAAGAAGAACATAACGAGTGTGTGGACATAGAAAATGATATTGAAGGAATATTGCAAAAATATAGCAGTATTAGTGATCTTCAAAGAAAGGAAATAAGAAGAAAGTTGCGTGAACTAGTTAACCCGGATGCTAGCCAAACAAAGGAACCAAAAATGCCGGCAAAATTGAAAGGGCGGCCGAAAGGTAGTTTGAAAATTTTTTTGGAGGATTATAAATCGACAAAGAGGGACCTTTCATATTTTGAGCATGTCCTACAAGAAGAACAACAAAAGCAACAACAACGTGCTGTTAAATTGATTAAGCCGACAGAGAAAATTTCATTAAGAAGAGACGGTTTTCTTGAAAATGTACGCAAACAAATGCCAGAAAATGTTCGTACATATATCATTGATGTCATTGATGTAGCAGGGGATGGGCATTGCGGATACAGAGTTATTGCTCAGGCTCTACATATGGGAGATAATTGGATGCAAGTCCAACACGATCTGGTGGGCGAGATACATGAGAGGTCATTATTGTACACTGACATATTTGGGACTGCAAGGCGAGTGGAATTACTGAAATCACTCGATTGTTGGACAACACCGGCCCCACTAGATAAGTGGATGACAATGCCGGACATGAGGCTTATAGTTGCATTTTGCTACAACATACAACTGGTTCATTTCTCTGACCAACAATCATTCACGTTCCTACCCCTACATTCAGCTCCGCCGGATATTAGAAGGGTTGTTTATCTCGGATATATAAATGACAACCACTTCATTGAGTTGCAGATGAATGATGACTGCCCACTCCCGCCATTATTTCCAGTCTAGACAAGATATCATGAGCAGGTAGCATTGCAGTGGGAAATTCCATATATTACGCGACTCCCTTGATTATCAGGTATGTAAGTATTACAGATTTCTAGTATTAATATCTTAATTTATTAATCAAATATCATTGTTAATTTGCAGAGTTCACATTCTATATAATACCTTTTTGACGAAAGATGGGGTCCTCATATACACTACAAATTATTAGGTAAGATTAATAAGACAAATTTCAATTATAATTTTTTAATTTGTCTCTTGATTTTAAAATTTAAATACACTATTCAGCAGGGACATCAACTTTTTTGGGGACACTTGCGAATGTTGTCCCCGTGTTTTTGGCGAAAATGAGGTCCTCATATAGACTACAAGTTATTAAGTAAGATTAATTAGACAAATTTCCATTATAATTTTTTAATTTGTCTTTTAATTTTTAAATTTGAATACACTATTTTGTAGGGACATCAACTTTTGGGGGGACACTTAGGGATGTTGTACCCGTGTTTTGAGCGATTTATTTAAATTGCAAACTAATTTTATGTTGCAACAAATTTTGAGCGATGTATATATTGCAAACTAACTTTATGCTGACTTTTAATATTTTGTAGATGTTGCACCAATGTATATTTATAGCAAGTTATCATGAGCAGGTGAAAGTTAAATGATGACAATCAATATATTACATTTATTACACAACATGTGATTATTAGTGTTTTAATTAGACATCGTATGTTACCGTTTACAATTTTAAATTTGTGGTATAAATAGCGAATGAGTGTACAAATAAATTTTCGAGGTGTACAAACATCCATGAGTTATAAATAGCCATTTATGATGTACCAATATCACCACTCTATTTTTTTGAACACAGTTTTTCATGGTTTTCTAAAAGTCCCTATTTTTAAGAAGGTGATTGTTATTAGCACCGCAGTTTTGATTAGTCGCACAACACTCTTAATTTTTGCATCTTTTTAGAAATACGCTTTGTACATGCATTTTTAGGAAAAATGTTCAACACGAAAGTTGTAGATCTCAACTTTCGTGTTGAACACTTTTCCTAAAAAAGCATGCAAAGCGTATTTCTAAAAGACACGAAACCTGAGTGTATTTCCAAAATACGTCTTGTACATGCATTTTTAGGAAAAATGTTCAACACAAAAGTTGTAGATCTCGTGGAGATCTACAACTTTTGTGTTGAACATTTTTCCTAAAAATGCATGTACCAGATGTATTTTCAAAAGACACAAAAAATTAAGAGTGTGCGGTACGACTAGCAAAAACTACGGTGCTAATAACAATCACCTTTAAGAAAGGGGTGTTTAGAATTAAAATGTAGTTTTTTTTAATGTGCGATAATCATGATTGATGTGTCTTTAAAAATTCTCTAATTTTCTCATTACTAATGTGACAGAGTGCAGTAATATTATGCATGAGAAATATTATTTCCGTCACAAAAAAATGAGTAATTTTATGTGCAAATTCATTTTGATTACATGAAATCATGATTATGTGCAAATAAAAAAAAATTTAGATACATTTATTTAAAAATAATTTATAGTTAACAAAATTGATTTGCAAATATTTAAAATTAATTTGCAATTAATACCGCTAAAAAAAATTTAAGGGCAAACAAAATTATTATTTACAGAATTTTGTACGGAGTGCGGAATGCGAAATTTTCTGTTGAAATCAACTACCATCGATAATACCCCGCCATACTTCAAAATCTCCGCCAGAGGCATCTTCTGCTTCACGCAGCTCCATAAACCCTTCCTCCGTGAATCCATCTCAGCCTCTCCTAACCCTAATGGCCCTCTCCCTTTCCAATCTCCTCCAAACCCCTTCCCTTTCCCCAAAACCTCCTTCCCCGACCTTCCGATCAAGGCCCCAAACCCCCTTGATCCGATGCTCCGTCGCGGCACCGACACCGACTGCAGCGACGCCGGCCGCGGCGAAGGAGTTCGCTGTGAAATCAGTGAAAGCGAGACAGATCATCGACAGCAGGGGGAATCCGACGGTGGAGGTGGATCTGGTGACATCCGATCTTTACAGATCGGCGGTGCCTAGCGGAGCTTCCACTGGGATCTACGAGGCTCTGGAGCTAAGGGACGGGGATAAGACCGTTTTTGGGGGGAAGGGCGTGCTCAGCGCCGTCAGGAACATAAACGAGTTATTGGGACCGAAGCTTATTGGGCTCGATGTCAGGTAAGTGACTGAAAGGACTCTCCATGAAAAAAAAATGAGTATATCTTCATCCATGGTTGATTTCTAGTGTTTTAGAAGGAATAAAAAAGGAATTTGATGTTCTATTCTTTACATTAAGAACCTTTTTGCTACTTTTCACGAATTTGAAAATGGAGAGTTTATGCTCTTAATATTCGCATTAGACGAGAGAACAGTAATCTCCAAGATATAAATCTTTAATAACTATTGTTAGAGTATCTTCTAATTTCCTTCTTTAAGTATGCAGGAGATCATCAGGGTTGTTGAGTTCATGTCATTCGAATGATAAAAAGATAACTTGCTGGCTGTGACATATGCAACGAGCTGGCTACTTTTCATTCAATTTCTGCGAAATTTTCCTTTTTCCCCATTTTTGCACCTTACGTGCCTCAGGCACACGCCTGCGCCTAGGCTCTAGGGCCCTTTTGCGCCTCGGTGCGCCTTGCGCCTTTGACAACATAGATATAGGGCAAGGAGAAGACGTTGGGACATTACATCGACCGCTTTAAGGAGGAGGTCTTGGGTATCCAGGAGGTGGATAGTAATATACCCTAATGCTGGCCCTGAATTTCAGACTGAAGCAGGGGCTCTTCAGCCTCGATATCAGCACAGAGCCTCCAGAGTCTTATGAGGAGTTCATCGAAAGGGTCAACGAGTTTATCCAAGGAGAATCGACCAATTCTAGCTTCGTGGCTAGGCTAGATTGGGCAACCAGGGATAAAGAGGACAATAAGGAGGAAGAGAAGACATCAGAGAGGAGGCCCGAGGAGTGACGAAAGAAGGGAGAGGTGAAGAAGCAAGAGGGGAGAAGAGAGGAACCAAGGAGGAGAGAAGAGCAGCGGAGACAGGAAGAGAGGAGGCCCGTTGTGGCCCTTAATAACCGAGCAGAGGGACGAAGGTTCCAGTACCCCGTGAACTGGCCCCCGTGGAGACTGACCGGGAGAAGATATTCCCCGGAGAGGAGGGACGGTCAGATTTGGCCAGGAGGCCGTCAAGGAGGAGGAAATCAGAGAGAAGGAATGACAGTGTCCAGGAGGGAAACCATTTCCAGAGGAGGAATCAGAGGATGAGGAACATGCCTGCGGGGGTCCCCCTCTATTGTGATCTTCACCTGGTTAAGGGGCACGAAACCATGATGTGCTCAGACTTCTTGGAAGTCAGGAGGAGGCAGGAGAAATAGAAAGAGATGGAGAAGGAGAAGGATGAGAGGTTGTCCAGGGGCAGAGGGGTTAGGAGAATCTAGGGAGGCAGCATGGCCTTGCAAGGAGGAGGAACGAGGATCGAGTGGACCAAGTGGGTTGTGGAGGAGTCGGCCAAGGAGGAGGCAGAGGGTCGGAGCGATGCATGGAGGGGCCGGCGTGGAGGCTTCCCGCAAGGGAACCCTCCACACCAGCTACAGAAGGAGCGTCGCCTCAACCTCACATGCATCTTACCAGCTGGAAGAGATCGCGTTTTCGGTAGAAGATCTGCTGGGGAATGAGAATCCTTTCCATGACGCCCTTGTCATCCAAGCCGTCATCGAGGACTTCACCGTCGAACGGATCCTCGTGGACAACATGAGCTCTATAAATATCGTCTTTAAGAAGACGTTTGACGAGTTGGAAGTAGAGGCGGAGAGGGTGATAGCCTCAAATGAACCTCTTTTCGGCTTCTCCAGGGAGACGAAGGAGGTCGAATGAGGAGTGGAGATGCTGGTAACTCTGGGAGGGACGACGATCAAGTGTCGATTCGGTATAGTAGATGCACCAAGCTGTTACAGTGCCATCTTCGGACGGCTTCTGATTAACTTCTTCAAAGCGGTCTCGTCCTCCTACCATCAATGTTTAAAGTACTGTCAGGGAGAGGTCTAGGTGAGGATCAAGAGCGATCCAAGAGCCGCCTGAGAGTGCTATCTGAACGCAGTAAACACTATCAGCTGGATGGAGAAAGCAGAAGAGTTGGAGAAGGTTCTGGAAAGGAAGGGCAAGGCTGGAAGCAGCGGAGGAGGTGGAAGAGGTGGATGTGATGATGAAGGGCGGATGGCCTGAAATGTTGAAGATAGGAGGAGCACTGAAGGCCGAAAGCAAGGTGGAGCTTGTGGTGTGTTTGTAAGAAAACATAAACATCTTCGCATGGAGCGCCGCCTACATTCCCGGGATTGATGCAGGGGTGGCCTGTTATCGCCTCCACCTTGACCTGAAGGCCAAGCCCATCAGGCAGGAGCAGTGGTCGGTGGCTACTAGGCTGGTCGAGTCCATCAGAGAGGAGGTGGAAAAACTGCTTGAGACATGTATTGTATCAGAGATCCAGTACCCAGGCCGGGTCTTCAATTTAGTGATGGTGAAAAAAACCTCGGGAGGCTAAAGGATGTGTGTGGACTTTTCCCTTTTTAATAAAACATGCTCGAAGGATTGTTATTCATTGCTTCGGATCGACGCGCTGGTTGATTCAACCACCGGTTTTGTAGTGATGAGTTTTCTTGATGCCTTTTCAGGTTATCACCAGATCCAGATGCATCTCCCAGACTGCCGGGACGTTTCCCACTTCACCAGTGGCGGCTGCTATAGTTACAAAATGATGTCGTTCAAACTAAAGAACGCAGGAGCTACCTACCAACGGATAATGAACCTGGTCTTCAAGGGTCAAAAGGGGCGCAATTTGGAGGTTTACGACAACGACCTCCTGGTGAAAGTAAAAGCATTCAGGAGCACATTCAAGACCTAGTGTAAACCTTCACGAAGCTGCAAGAGTACAAGATGAGGCTCAACCCGGCCAAGTGCGTGTTCGGGGCAGGTTGAGAAAAATTCTTAAAACACCTCCTCACCCCTGAGGGGGTCGAGCCAAATCCGGACAAAGTCAAGGCCATCGTGGAAATGACATACCCAAAGAGCGTCAAAGAAGTCCAAAGACTAACCGGGAGGCTGGCAGGTCTTAGTCGTTTCTTAGTCAAAGTTGGAGAGAAGTACTCCCCCTTTTTCAAAACTCTTATGGGACGTGAGCAAGTTGACTAGTCAAAGGAGTGTGAGAAGGCGTTCGAACAACTCAAAGGGCAGCTGACCCAGGCACCCCTACTCCAGAGCTCGAAGGAAGGAGAGGAAGTACTGCTCTATCTAGGGGTGGGTGCAGAGGCCGTAAGCTCGGTGCTAGTGCGGGAAGAAGGGAAGCGACAACTCCTCATCTACTATGTGAGCAGGGTGTTTCGGAAGGCGGAATTTAAATACCTCATTCTGGAGAAGCTGACCTTGACATTGATGATCTCGGCCCGAAAGCTCAAGACCTATTTCCAAGCGCACTCCATCCATGTGGTGACGGATCATCCCCTTTGTAGTATTTTGAGCGGTGTGGAGCATTCGTGACGGCTGGCAAAGTAGTCGATAAAACTTAGTGAGTTCGATATTTCCTTACACCCTAGGGTCACAATCAAGGCCCAAGCGGTGACAGATTTTCTAGTAGACTTCTCGACAGAGGCAAGTGAAGGCCTAGGGATCCCTGGAGCCATCCCCTGGAAAATGTATGTAGACGGAGCTTTGAGCAAAACTTCCTTGGGAGTGAGCCTCGTTCTGGTAAGCCCCCAAGGGACGAGGATCGAGCAGGCGGTGAAAATTCTCTTCCTTGTTACAAATAATCAAGCGGAGTATGAGATAATAGTGGCAGACTCACGTCTGGCCAAATAACTGGGAATTCAAGATGTCAAGGCATTCACCGACTCGATGGTAGTCGTGTCACAAATCAGAGGGGAGTTTGAAGTACGCGACCCCATTCTATAGAGGTATTTGGTAAAAGTGAAGGGCTTTTTAGGAGGGTTCCAATCTTTCTTTGTAGAGCATGTACCCCGTGAGGAAACTCAGCGGCGGATCGCTTGGCCAAATACGGACCGAGAGCCGGTGGAACCAGCACCGAATTATTCCGGCCATCTATCGACGAAGGGGAGACCATGGAGATCGAGCTGCATGCTTCTTGGAAGGATCCGTTCATCACTTTCCTAACAACCGACCAACTCCTGACAGACGAAGGAGACAAAAGGAAGTTACGTTATAAGGCGGCCTATTACTTAATGCACGCGAGAGAGTTGTATCAGAAAACTCTCTCAGGTCCTTTGGCCAGGTGCGTATCAGAGCTCAAAGCACCTCGGGTCCTGGAGTAGATTCATTCGGGAGAGTGTGAGAGTCACTCAGGAACCCGTACTTTAGAGCAAAGGAGCCCACATCACGGATATTTTTGGCCGACAATCAAGAAGGATGCTGAGGTCTTCTCGAAAAAATGTTCAAAGTGCCAGCTCTTCGCCCCTCTTCAGCTGCAGCCAGCCCAGCAGCTCTGTTCAATCACGCCCCCTCGGCCCTTTGCCATATAGGGAATGGACTTGGTCGGCCCATTTCCTCAAGCCAGCGGGAATTGAAAGTTCATTCTTGTAATGATCGACTACTTCTCGAAATGGATTGAGGCCAATGCTCTGGCTAAGACCACGTCCCAGATCGTGAAGAACTTCATCTGGGGGGAGATCGCCTGCAGATACGGGATTCCCCTACCCATCGTCACCGACAACGAACCACAGTTCGCCAGCTTGGAGCTCACCGACTTCGCCTCAGTACATCATCCCCGGAGCAACCGGCAGGTGGAGGCCGCGAACAAACTCTTCGTCAATCTACTAAAGAAAAAGGTCGCTAATCTGAAGGGGAACTGGGCCGAACAGCTCCCTTCGGTCTTATGGGCGTTGAGGACCACTCCCAACTCAGCCACTGGAGAGACGCCTTTCAAACTATCTCACGGGTCTGAGGCCCTCATCATGGTCGAGTTCGATGTCAGAAGCCCCCGGGTAGTCGCGACGGAAGGAGGAGGGGAAGAATGATGCCTCGAGAATGAGGAAGCCCAAAGGCTTTCCCTCGACTACATCGAAGAGTTCTGGGACCTCGCGTCGACCAGGCAGGAAGAAGTCAAGTGAAGAATTACAAGACACTTCGACAAGCACGTCCGCATAAAGCAATTCCTAGCAGGGGATTTGATTTTAAAGAAGGTAGATGTCGCAGGAAGAGCCGCTGCGGTCATAAAAGCTCAACCCAAATTGGGAAGAGCCTTTAATTGTTCGTGAGGTGCTCGAAACAGGAGGGTACCGCCTGCAGTATCATGAAGGAGAACTACTTGTCAACACTTGGAGCGGCGACAAACTGAAGAGGTTCCACCCCTGAAAAAGGGATGAGATTGTACGATGGGTTGTAATCTTTTCTCCTTAAATATATACACTTATCTCCAAAAGTTTTGGGTTTTTCTTCTGTCTTCCTATTAATGATGTGATGGATAATGTGTACCAGCCTCCGTCGTCATCCCTGTGGTCAGGGGGGGGGGGAAGCGAGTCAGCAACTTGTATCCCATAAAGCACACAGGGCAGGTGATAGGACAGTGCGCCGGTAATGTAATGAGCCTTCTTAAGTCTAAACCTCTGCACTGACGGTCGAGATCAGCTCCCCCTTGCATGTTGGACGTTGACCCCCAGATGACACTTCTCATTTCAGAATCAACACCCCAGCCCGACTACGAGGGAAGAGTCGTCCGCCATTGAGAGTGTCGTAGAGGCCGCGATTCAAAGCCCTCTCTCTTAAAAATAAAAGATTCATCGCCGTTTAGGAAGCAGCCCCCCCCCCCCCCATTTGAGTGAGCCGAGCCAGGATGGAGGCTTCTGGTGTGTCTTTTCGGATGGACCTCCCGAGTGTCAATCCCCGTGGAATGTTTTTCTTTTGCTCCTCGATTCCTCGATCAGGGAGTGAGTTGGAGGCCTTGGGCTCATGTGTCCCATTGGACCTGCCAAGGGCCACTTTCGTTTGCTAGTTGAACCCAGGTGGGAACAACCTGCTTGATTTCTATCACCCACAGGACTGATGATAGGACAGTGGGACGGGTAATGTAATGAGTCTGCCTAAGTCCAAACCTTTGCACTGACGGTCGAGGTCAGCCCCTTACATGTTGGCCGTTGACCCCCCGATCGTACTTCTTATCCGACCAGGGGAATCGGTAGAAGGGAGTCCGTAGGGGGGATTCCACCTTGGATGTCCTCAAGTAACAAGGTCGTAATGTCCACACCTAAGGAAGCTCCCGAGCAGTGGAGCTGCCGTAGTTGGGATTTGCTGCCCGAGCCCCTCTCCTGCATACCGACTGTTAGCCCACTTGAGTAAGAAAAAAGTCTGTGAGTGAAAAAAGTCCGTGAGTGAAAAAAGTCGGTGAGATCTACATCCCGGTACGAGCTTCACTCATCTTCTTCGGCAATTCGGCCCAAAAGGGATGCAAGCATAGAGAGGCGAGTATGGGTGATACTTGCTCAGGTAAGGTGAACAAAATCATTGCAAGAGGTTGGGCCAATACTCGCCAACAGTGACGCGGTGAATGTTCGGGGAAATGCTACAAAATATCGGAGTCTGGCGAGTATATAGGTTTGCCCTCGTCTAAGAGCCTAGCAAACACTCATCGTCATCCGCGCCTAAGAGCCTAACGAGCATTAATCGACATCCGCGCCTAAGAGCCTAACGAGCATTAATCGACGTCTGTGCCTAAGAGCCTAGCGAGCACAAAGGCAGACCTAAGGGGGGCTGGCGGGGGCCCGCCCCCCTCCCTCAATATTTTTTGCAAAATAGATAATGAATTTGGATTCCTCTCGTCGAGGCAATGAATTTTGACTATTTATACATAAAAAACGGTGTCCGAATGAGGGAGAAAATGGTCCGAAAAGGTAGAGACGTTCAAATTTTTTGTTGGTTGCAAGAGGAGGAAGATGACAGGACGACTATCTGGTTTAATTAAATTTTGTGGAGGTGACATGTGTAAATTTAATTGAGATTGCTAAAACCAATTTTGACCTCCCCAAATCTACCTTCTTCTTTACTTATAGCTTCTTTGGACGGATTTAATGGGGGGCCAGCTGGGGCCCCAGACCCCTAAGATTTTTTCTTAATATATAATATGCCCCGCACTTCCACTCGCTCCCCAACTTCGCAACCACGCAGTCCCGCACTTCCACTCGCTGACACGAAGTCAAAGTTCGGGCCGTTTGGCCTCCGGAGGCATTGCGGCAAGTCCCAGCTCTTGAGGTAAGCAATTCTTCCAATTTCATGTTCCAAAATCCTTTTTCCAAGCTCCAGGTTGCGTTCATTACTACATTCCTAAATTGTGCTTCTCTCCACCGCAACCCCGTAGTTCCTCCCGGCTCCCACCCTCATTCTCCTATTTCTCCCTCTTCTCTGACACCGACACTCTATTTTATGTCGCAAAAGGATTGTCGAAAGACTCAAAAATGTTAGCTTGATCGAAAGTCCAGAAGCAAAGGTATAAATTTTCATCTTCTCCCGCTCAACTTCACTGCCCTGTTTTTCTACTACGGTTCAGATAATGACTTTTTGATTGAAGGTCTCATTTTTTTTACAAAAATAGAAATGAGTGAATGTTTAGATTGTCATTAGTCATTAACTTGATCTAGTTTTGTGGATAATTTTAATTGGTTTTGGAGGGATTTAACTGGTTTCCGAAGTCTGTTTAATGAATGTTTAGTCTGCCTTTTAAGTATTTGAAGAAATGATAAACCCAAATTTAAATAGATGAATTTTATGTTAAGAGATTCTATTGCTAAACATTTAAGGAAATTTAAAAATATAGAAAAATAATTGATCATTTTTTCAATTTAGGTATAGTGCTTAAAGATGACATGGATGAATTGATTTTGAAAGAACATCAATTTCTTTGATTCTTTATCCTGCGGCCAACCTTCTGCTTCCAAACAAGATCATTTAGGATTTTTTGTCAATTTAGATGTTTGCTAGCTCATTTAGTCATTTTATTGGAGTAAGAGTGTTGATGTACTGGCCATAGGTTAAACTTTGATGAGTAGCAACACATGTAGTTTAGATGATGTTCGGTTGATTGCTTATGCTATACTTCTTGATGTTGTCATTAAGTGAAGCAAAAGAGATTACACTCAACATTCTTCCTTGTTTTAGGTTATTCTTTATCCTAAAAGTTAAAATGAGCTTATTTTTGCAAAAATGGTCTTTCCATTACTTCAAAAAAATAAAAAAAATAAAGTTACATATCTGCGCAAAATGACGAGATTTCCCGCCTGTTACAAAACATTTGTACAACAAATAAAAGAGTGTCGGCAGGTGACAAAACTTCAGGGGGTGGCTTCGTCTTCACTGTAGTCCTCATCCTTGGCATCTGAATCGTCGTCCTCGTCCGAGGCCGGAGATCGCGCCGACATCGGAGAGTTTAATTCCTTGGCAAGGAACCCCGGGATGACATCGTCCACGGTCAGGTTCTCGGAGCCCGGCTTCAGCCGATCCTCGTACTGCAGCGCAGAGAGGAGTGCGTCGCCTACCGACCTGGCGATCTTGCGCTTCATCCGAGAGAGGTCCTTCGGGATGATCCAGATCCTCTTCTCGATGCCGGAAGTGCTCGCCTTGGGCGATTGACTTCTCGCTGCCTCCCACGTCTCTAGCTCGGTGACTCGGACTAGGGCCACCTCCAGTGCCCGCCTGGCTCTCGACGAGCCGCTGCTCCAACTCCAAGATCCGCTGAGCAGCAACCAACTCGACCTCCTACAGAGAAGAATCAATCACTGTTAGCCCAAAACGCCAACATGCACACGGGACGCATAACAAGTTTTTCATCTGACCAAGATCACCTCGAAGGCCTTCCATTCACCGACTTTGGCTTCAGATTCCCGAAGCAACATCTCAAGCTCCTCGATCCTCGTTCGAGACTCGCCCTCCGAGCGTAGGAGCATGTCGATCTGGTCGCCCTGCACGTCGTACCGTCGTCCGACGCCTTGATGTTCCTCGCCATTTGATGAGCGAGCTCGAGGGAGCGCAACAGAGACCTCGAGGCTTTGTTGGCGAGGAAGGATGTGCTGGACTCAGGCAGCACTGCTGCATCTTTGCGACCATACATTGCGAAGGCGACGCTGTAGGCCTCGCCTTCATCGTCCCAGTCCTCGGACCATGGGGGAAGGTTGATGCTCAGTCGGACCTCGTGAGTCCCCTCCTCCTAGGTAACCAAGGGGCGACTAAGGCGCCACCCCCTCGGTACCGAAGCTGAAGTTCAGGTGCAGGATGGGCTCCCCTTCTTCGCTATCCTCGGCGCCCTACTTGTCCTTAGAGGCGACCTCCTTTTTCCGGGGCCTCTTCTTTGACGGTTCACCTCGCTTAGTCCTCCTGGAGGGCCTTTTTGGGGCGGGCTTCGCGGGCGATTTGACGACCCTCTCAGGAATCGGTGATATAGAAACACGAACCTTTGGTGAAGATTCGACAGTGCTCGCCTGGGATTCCGTGCCAGAAACTGGGGAGGGTGCTTCCTTCGCTTGTGGGAGGGGCTCCCGTGAGACTGTGCGAGCACCTGCTAGAGCGAGAACTGCATCAGGAGCGAGTTATGTAAGCTATCTAGAAGAATATTTGGGCTATCACTATGAATACCTGTTCCCGGGTAGATACAAGGCAGGTGGTGGCATCACGCCGCAAGAAGGTGACATCAACCTTCCTACCAATGAAGGCCGACCGAAGATCCTTGGCCGCTCCCTCCAGGGTGGGGGCAAGAAAGACGCTGTCCGGCGGTTGCAGTGGGGCGAATAGGATATCGCCAACTAGTCCGCTGGTGACTACAAACCACTTGGTCCAGCGGTGTATCTTGTTCATTATACCGGCGACGGTACAAGTGTGGCTGGAGAAGAAGACGATTCTTTCCTTCGTCGCTTCGATAGGGAAATTCCGCTTGAAGGTCATCAGATCGAAGACAATCTCCTCCGACTTGAGGAAGGAGAGGTACTCTTCGATGATCGTCACACCGCTGGGGTAGATCTGGGCCGACAAGTGCCCAAAGTGTCAGAGGATCTTGCAGAACTCGGGCCATAGCGGGAGGCAGAGGCCGACCTCAAAGTGGCGAGTGGGTAGTACCACCCGATCTGGGAAGAACAAATTAATACGCTCAAAGGAACGAGGTATTCTCGCGTGAAGACCCTCTTCAGTGGGAGGGAAGAACCGCTTTTTGAAGTTCTCAAGATCGTCGGCGTCTGTAATGGGTTTCTTGAAGATCGCCGCCTTAAACGCCGCGACATGGCTGACTTTGCGAGCGTGCTCATCCTCGGCGAAAACCATGTCGAACTATTAGTCGCAAGCATCGAGTATCAGATAATGGAAAAGGAGCGAGCGAGCAAAGGTAGGTTCCACAAAAACAGTGCCGTTCTGACCCCCCTCCTCTCCTATTTATAGACAAAAGCAAAGGGGAAGGGAACGGGTCTCCGCATCCATGATAAGCACATTGGGGGTCACCCGTCCTTAGAAGAACTCGGCACTGCGCGCTCGCCACGACTCATATACTCGCCAGCAGCTCAAAAGGAAGATTGACGACATTAGACAAACGTAGCGACCTGCACAAGAATATACTCGCAAACACAGACAGAACACGCAAACTATTATCACAAGTCGCAGAATAAAAGTGACGGAAGCACCAAATTGAGGACTCGCAGAAGCAAGCTTATTATAAATCAGACAGAAAGTTCCAACAATTAATTATTATAAAACAAAATGATAAAATCGCTAAGATAGAAAGAGTGGAAGAAGTTCAAGGCTCTGAAGGTTCCTGGGCCGATCTGTGGGCTGGGCATGTCGCCACAACCATCCTCGCTCGCACGCTCGACAAAGAGATTCGTTCTCCATGGCTAGCTGTTCCTCACACTGCCGGATGTTGTCATCCATCCTCGCTAGCCGCCCAACCGAACCGATGCTTGCCCGGATCCCGTGGAGTTCGTTGTGTAGCAGGTGCTGCCGATGCCCCACCATACCTAGGCGCTGGTCCATGTGGTTGATCATGTAGAAGCGGACTCAACGAGGTTCAGGCGGTCCTCGAACTCTTCCAGTTTGGTGACGCTAGTCTCCAGCGAGCCCAGGCGTTGGCGCGGCTCGCAGATCGCCAGTTGATCAAATTTTATATCCAGGTCAAGATACACCGAGGTGACCTTTTCCTGGTATTCGAGAAGCGGAAGGCCGATGACGTCGATCAACACTGCCCCGGGCGTGGTGGGATGACCTGCAGAAAAAACTCGCCAATATTTATACAGGCGACAAGAAGAAAGAAATGCGAAAGAAAGCTCCAGTGTGAAGAGGTAGTTACCAATGCGCGACATCTGTGGCCTTGGCTCGTGCCGATGAGAGGACCTCTCTCGTGCAAGGGACTCACGTCGAGGAGAAAGGCGATCCTGGGGAGGAGAGGTCCGCCTGAGGGGGGAGCGTGGTCGATGAGGAAAAGGGCTCCGATGGTTCGAATCCCGACGTCCGGAAAAGCGACCACTGTGCTGTCCCCGATGGAATTGAGGGTTGTGATGATGCGGGGAGGGTTCAACATAAAACTCCGTCGGTGCCTTCCCCCGTAGGTCCGGTGGTCGACGATCGCCAAGGGCCGGAGTGCCAGAAGGTTGTGGCCTCCCATTCCCACCGCTGCGTGAGGAGGGAGGAGGCGGCGCACTTCCAGCAATCCCCATGGGGGGAAGAGCGCCCGCGGAAAGAGGAGGGAGGCGGAGGAGGAAGAATCTCTGTCGGAGTATTGGCCAACGGGATTCTCGCGGGAGGCGTCGAGCTGTGAGTCAACCACCCAGTACCCAGATGCAGACGCATCGTATGGTGTGTCGTAGGGCTCGGGGGGACGGGCGGAGTAGTCGACGGATGCTCCTACTCGGCGAGGTGTCGCTCGGGCCGTTGGGGTTCACCAGTGGCGTTTTCTCTGCAATAAGAAGGGAGCTCGTCAAAAGAAGTGGTCAGGAATAAGGATTACGAAGGAGACCTTCAAACACGTACTCCGTACCTCGCAGGGTGGTCGACACCTCAGAGGAATGACCGACTTCAGATGACACAGATGAGGGGGCAAGTACCCCGGTGGAAGGGATATCATCGTTGAGGGAAGGTGGCGTGGCCAACACCTCATTAGGATGTTCAACCTCGGTTTGTGATAAAGAATTGGCTGCAGGACTACTCGGTGGAGGACTGGGGTGGGCAGATTCACCCCTCGGAGCGTCGGCATCCTCGCCCAGGACCATTTAGTTTAGCTCCTCCTAAGTGGCGGCCGAGATCATCGAGGGCTCGACGTGGACAGTTTGGCTCTCACCAGGAGCATAAGACCCCTCTTCTGCGAGAGCGGATGATACGACACAAGTGTCACACCTGCCCGCCACCTTGGAGTCCCACCAGAGGGCCCACCTGGAGTCAGCACCAGGCGGCTTTCATCAGGGCCGCGGCCCGTACACCCCAACCAGCTCTCCGCCATGGAATTACCCCCATACGGCAGGTTGTTGAGGCCGGGGCTCGATCACCTGACCTCCTAGATAAGAGGCCTTCAACAACGCTCTCATCACCAACTGAGCCTCGCCAGCGCTCTCATCACCAACTGAGCCGCGGATTAATTGGTGATGAGAGCGCTGATGAAGGCCTCTTATCTAGGAGGTCAGGGGATTGATCTCCGACATCAACAACTTGCACTTTTATGATGCGGCACAGACGTCACACCTGCCAGCCACCCTGGAGTCCCACCAGGGGGACCCACCTGGAGTCAGCACCAGGCGGATTTCATCAGGGCCGCGACCCGTACACCCCAACCAGCTCTCCGCCATGGAATGACCACCATGCAACAGGTTTTTGAGGTCGGGCTCGATCCCCTGACCTCCTAGATAAGAGGCCTTCACCACCGCTCTCATCACAAACTAAGCGCGTAGAGGGTCTAGAGAGATTGATGTTGGACTATTCGACATGCCCTGATTTTGGCGAGATTTACACCGCCTTGTCCCGAGACCCACCCGACCCTGTTGAGGGATATCAGATCTATGAGGGATATCTATACCGGGGCTCCCGCCCGTGCATTCCCCAGACATCTTACCGTGATTACCTGATTTGGGAGTTGCACGCGGGCGGAGCCGCGGGCCACTTCGGGCGTGATAAATCCATAGCCATTGTCGAGGACCGCCTCTACTGGCCCGGCCTTAAGAAGGACGTAGCTCGCGTTGTTCGCCACTGCCGTATCTGCCAGACGGCAAAGGGCACTAAGCAGAACACGGGTCTGTACACGCCTTTACCTGTCCCACACCACCCTTTGGAGGACATTAACATGGATTTTGTTCTCGGACTTCCCCGCACCTTACAGAAACACGACTCCATCTTCGTGGTGGTCGATCGGTTATCGAAGATGGCACACTTCATTGCCTGTCGCAAAACGGCAGATGCGACTCACGTTGCATCTATATTCATGAGGGATGTCTTTCGATTGCATGGCCTGCCCAAGTTGATCGTGTCAGACCGCGATGTGAGATTATGAGCTATTTTTGGAAGACCTTGTGGAATAAGGCGAGTACTATTCTTAGGTTCTCCTCGGCATATCACCCACAGACAGACGGACAAACCGAGGCAGTGAATCAGAGTTTAGAGAATCTTTTGCGGTGTCTGGTAGGAGAGCATGTAGGTAATTGGGACTTAGATCTCTCTGTTGCAAAGTTTGCCTACAATAACTCAGTCAATAGGTCTACCGGGTTTAGTCCATTTCATGTAGTATCAGGATATGACCCTAGGAAGCCTATAGACCTCGTCCCGAGTCCTTTAGTGTCACGCCCTAGTGAGTCTGCTGAGTCATTTGCACAACATTTGCATGAGTTACATGAGTCAGTTCGCCGACGAATAATAACAAGCAATGAAAATTATAAAGTCCATGCAGATTAGCGAAAGCGAGAACAAATATTTACTGAAGGTGAAAAGGTAATGGTACGAGTCCGCCCAGAGAGGCTCACTTCGGGGCCTGCCAAGAAGTTAAGCGTCAGACGAATGGGTCCGTACTCTGTTATTAGCCGTATTGGGACAAATGTTTACCGACTCGATATCCTGGCTAGTATGAGAATTCACCCAGTGTTTAATGTTGAGGATCTGACTCCATACTACGAACTTCATGAGTATGTGGACCCGAGCAGTGGAGATGCCCAACCATCTCCACCCCCACTGGCATTGCCGTACCACCCTCATACGTCCTCACCATCTGATGACCACTCTAGTCCACCCACTGTTGACATCCACCCACCTGGGAACTCGTCCTCTTTGGTTTCATTGCAGGCACCGATCGCACCGGGAACCCACCCTTTGAGAGATAAGAGATGAGTGCATCACAGAGATAAGATCCCATCAGTTTGTTCCTACCACAGACGGACCACGATGCCACTACTTGGTACACTGGCAGGGCCGCTTTGACGCGGACTACACTTGGATACTACCGGCAGAGCTTGATCGACTCGTCCCTGGACTTCGACCTCAGTACGATCATCTCCTTTCATCGGAGATGAAGGCTTTTCAGTCGGGGGGAGTTGATGGGAATCCATCGAATCATGCACTTGGAGGGGTTCGCCGCAAGGCGGGACCCACGTTCATCTATTCGCGCAGGAATACTTGATTGGATCGCCGATCGGACTCTGCAGTTGCGTCCGGGACGTCGCCGCGAGTCAAAAAACTATATTAGTTTATTTTTTTCAGTTTATTATTGATGTATTTTAAGGGCCGAACCCACCGGCCAATCATAACTGTTGATGGGGAAGCCCTAGTTTTTCTTTTTTTATATAAATAGGAGGCTAGAGGGCTGAGTTGAACCGTTGCAGAATTTGGAGACTTCTAGTCCCGGATTCCAGCGATCACTCCCTGGTGCCGACGCCGTGGAACCCTAAGTGACAACTTCTAGGCACTCAAACTTCCCCCCAAGGTACTACCCATCCATAGCCTTCTTCTTCCCCCTCCAAAACCCTCTTCCGCAGCCCCTACAACCCCCAAATCCCAACCCCTACCACCGAAAACTGTTCACGATTACTGCGTGTTGTTACTGTTCATCGCTATTGTTCACCGTTAATGTGCATCGCCACTGTTCATTGCTACTGTTCACTCGATACTGTTCACCCGTTCCTCTTCACCCGCTTGCTGCCCACCAAAATACTGTTCACGCCGACCCTCCACTTCTTTCCCTTCGTGGAACCACTTCCAAACAACACTAATTCTCTAGATCCATTCAGATCTGAGAATTTCGCTCCCGATCTGTTATTTCCACATCTCATATTTTCCATTTTTGCCCGGATCCGACCTTAAGTAGCGGATCTACCCCTCCCCGGCCCGCATCTACTTATTCGTGGCCGGATCCACCGTTTTATTGTCCTTTTTCATCGTTTTCTGCCGAGGACAGTCACCGCCACCGGTTCCACCTCCGATCGCCGATCTACACATACAACCCTCCAAATCTTCAGTGCCTCGGTTCAGTCCTCTGCTTTGTGAGTTTTTGTAGTGTTGTACTCTTGATTCAACATTTTCATTTGGTGATTCATTATAGTTTGCTGTGATTTTTGTTTGTAGCATTTTGTTTTGGTGCTCTAATAACTTGCAGGAGGAGACAATCGCCGCGCGCTTTGCTTTGGCCTTTCGAGCGGAGGAAAACCATTATAATACTGCCCAAAATAAATATTTGCTTGTTCCATTTTAATATCTGTGTGGTGCTGACTTTTCATTGCTTATATTTATTTGTCGAAATCTTGATCATCGCATTGCATATAGGTTTGGGTTAGCGTGCCACCTGTGCACTCACACCTAGCGTTGTAGGTTTGTGCACCACTAGCTTACCCCTACATCAACGGGCCTTTTTGTGATTTCTTCTTATTCGGCTTCCGACGATCAACTTCCTCATCATCGCCATCGCGCCGACGTTTTTTGGCGGATGGGGACATTGGGCCAAGCATCTCCCCTAAGAACTTAAATTTCTTAGAGATTTCCTTAGCTGTGAACGACATCTCTTAATATTCCAGAAAGGGCGCCTAGGGATCGTCTCCTCCTCCTCTATTTATAGAGATCGGGGGACGAAGGAAGTTAAGCCCCGCAAAGAGGTCGAACCTCGCTTGAGGGTCTTGCCGAATAGTGGGCTGGATGTTTCTTTCCGAGCTCCAAAGATCGCTCGAAAAGAGCGGGAATTATGTACAACCCCTATTCGTCAAGGAGTTCCCAGTTGTGTCACGAAGGCAGGAGTCAACATCAACATTGAATACCGTGTCACCCGTCAATAGTAGACCAGGGGGTGATCCTTTATTACGGGCGAGTATCATACTCGCCTAGGCGTGCGACCAACCAACAATATAGGCGAGTTTCAATTATCTGACCATTCCGGCGAGCATCCGAACAACGTATCGCGACGAACAACTACAACACTCACCTAGTAGGCGACTTATAGTACTACCTCGCCAAGCACGATCGAGGATCGAAGATAGTCGCTTGAAGATAGTCGTCAGTCAGCAATCCGTGAAGTCAGCAGAACCCTGAGGACAAACTTGCAGGGCTGGGTCTTCTCGCCTGAAGACTCCCCCTTTTGATTTTGCCTATAAATAGGATTCCTTGGGTACCATGAATGACACCTTGAAATCTTGCAATCCTACCCTCATCTACCCCCTCGAGACTAATTTTTGTCTGTGTGGCGCCTTTCTCGTATCTAGCTCAGCCATCTTTGGTTATGGAGGAGAAATTTTCTTAAGTTTCCGCGTACGTGGTGGAACCTCCCTGTTGTAGAGTCTGGGGTCCTTTAGTCATTTTTCTCTCTCTTGTTCTATCTTCAGAGCCGGACGTGCCAAATCGACGGGTCAAGTAATCTCGGGCTGCACTTAGATCCGAATATTTTGGAGTAGAGATTTTTCCGGCGTCAACATATAATATATAGGCTCTATATGAGTATCATATAGGCATCTTCATCTATATAGACTATATAGGCCAATAGTCAACTATGTAATCTTATTCTTCTGCTACAGCCTATATGAGTCTATATAATAGCATGTATATAGAAGAAGAAGCCTAAAGCCAATATAAGACTACATTATATATTGAAGTCTGTAGCATATAGATTAGCATATATAAGACTATTGCTACATTGACTATATATATATATATAAATACCTAAATATTTAAGTAGTAGAAGAATACAGAAGCCTATATAATAGACTATATATGCATAGGCTAATATTATTTTATAGAAAAGCTATGTAGAAGAAGTCTGTAGTAGTGCCTATAAGAGAAGCGTATATGAATATTAGCCTAACTATAATTCTCCTCCTTTCTCTCTTCATATAGACAGTCATGTAATTAGGATTTCTCTCCTCATTCTTCTCCTATATAAGTGTATGTATAGTAACTATTCATTCTTTTATGTATGTAGAAAAAGAAGAGGAAGAAGTAGCCTATATAGAAGGAAGAATTATAGGACAAGATGGATCCTTCTTCATCCTCTTATTCTTCTTATACATATGACTATATAGACTATATAGAAGAATACAAAGAGTAAGTCTGTATATTCAATAGAAGAATGTAGTCTTGTTAGGCGTATAACCATATGGCCTATATGATCTATATAGGCTATATATTACCTTCTATGCTATAGCCTATATAGGTTTATAAACATGTTTTTCGATATTTTTTAGGCTATATATTACCTAAGAAGCACCGGCACTCCTGATTGAGATATCATTCATGATCTATATGAAAGGTTCAACTCTCTACTTATTGCTTAGGTGTTGTCGGCCTACACACAACCCGCATGAGCATAATTTTAATGTCATTACCTGATTCAGATGTCATTCACTCAACATAGAATATATAAAAAGAGGTATGTTCTATGTGCATGGCGTGCCTTGAGGTACTTCGAATGAATATTTATGTTTTTCCATTGCAGCTTTTTGAACGAAGTTGCAGGATATTTTAGCATGGAAAAAATGGAAGATGATTTTATAGAACCTCGTTAATCTTTGTTTAGTCTATCAATTGTGATGGTGCTTACTACATAGAGATCATTATAAATAGTAGAGTTTATGGTTCATATTATCTAGAACTTCAACTTAATTATTCTAATTATGAAACCAGGAACCAAAATGAAGTGGATAAAATCATGCTTGAACTTGATGGAGCTCCAAACAAGTCAAAACTTGGTGCTAATGCCATTCTTGGAGTATCTCTAAGTGTTTGTAGGGCTGGAGCTGGTGCCAAAGGTGTTCCTTTGTACAGACATATTCAGGAAATCTCTGGAACTAAACATCTTGTAATGCCAGTTCCAGCTTTCAATGTCATAAACGGGGGAAGCCATGCGGGAAATAATTTGGCAATGCAAGAATTCATGATACTACCAGTCGGTGCTGGTTCCTTCGCTGAAGCTCTCCGCATGGGTAGTGAGGGTAAGCATGTTCGATACAATTTAATTTGTAATACATGCTCAATATTTTGACTTAAACCATCAGTGACTTGTTTGTCTTTGACGATTGACAATCATTTAGGAAAATCTACATTTCTAATCCTTATTGTTTACTGGGTGTAACAGTTTATCATATTTTGAAGGGTATAATTATGGCAAAATATGGGCAAGATGCATGTAATGTTGGAGATGAAGGCGGTTTTGCTCCCAATGTTCAGGATAACCGGGAAGGACTTGTCCTGTTGATGGGGGCTATCGAAAAGGCTGGTTACACTGGGAAGGTAAAATTTACGCAGTGCACTGTGACGACTATATCTGACCATCATTTGAGCGTCGACTGAGCACTATTACCCCCTCAATACTGCACGCTTGGGGACCATGTGCAAGACCGCTAGTGTGTGTGTTTGTGTGTATATATATACGAATAATTACCAAAACTTCCCCCGGAAGTTAGCATAATTATAGATTACAAAAATCTCCCTTGTAAGTTTACATTTCATAACATCCATGCACAAAAGTACCCCTTTGGAGTAAATCTTGAGGATCTTTTTGTGCATGGATGTTATGAAATGTAATCTTACAAGGGAGCTTTTAGTAATTTCTAAAGTAAGAGGGGTGCAACCTGTAATTAACAAATTTAGAGGGGAGGTGGTGCAGGACAGTGTAGGAAGCACCTGTATGGGTACGATACGTACCCGGTACGACAAAATTTAAAAACAAATATACAAGTACGTCATGATAAGTTATAACAAATATTATATATATATATATATATATCACAAGTGCAATAAATAGTTCTTTAAAACATCGAGGGTCAAACATAAATCATAACTTGAAGTACAAGTTCACAAATCAATGCAACATAACATGAAGTTTTCAAACCTTAAACATTCGTAAATATTACAAAATTTAACATCTTATATGTTTAACCAAAAGAGAGAAAATTAAACTTAAGTCTACTAATCAGTCATTTCTTCTTCTTCTTCATCATTGTTGGAGATCAACATCTTCAATCTATGGTTAGTCTAGAGACAAGTTAGCCCTTTTGTTAATAACTTGTCTTGTATCAACACGTTCAATACACGTAATTATAACAGAAACATATCAATACCATAAATATACTCGGTACAAATACACAACTTAATTGGACGTACCAACGCTTCCAAGCATAGAGCCAATTTTTGTTTACTCTAGAAAAACATACTCCTATCACAATATGCAGAATGATGTGCTAAGTCCAAGTGTGTCCACATAGGTGTGTTCGTCGAGTACCGGGTAAGTACTGGTACCTGATACGTATCTGATACGGGTACACTGCCTTCGGGGAAGTATCTGTGCTTCATAGAGGACAGTCCTATGTGATGGGGAAATAAATAAGTGAACTCCTACATGCAATCATACATATTCGACGAATTTTCTTACTTGTAATAATTGATAGATATATAAATAATATTAATTTGATTGACCACAAAGAAGTAAAACTATCAAATATGAAAACATGTGAGATGATACAAATGCAAGTATGTCCGAAAATCAAATAAATAGTTAAATGAGATATTTCAAAGACCAAAACAGTTGAAAAGTGAAAACAAAGCCTACAAACCACTATCTCTTCAAGTAGAGAATATACACGACCTAACGGTAAAGAAACAAAAACACGAACCTTGAAAACCACGACTATAATGAGGGGAGGGCTGGAGGTTCCTTTGGAGGACTGTTGATGTGAATCGAGGTGGGGGTTGTAGTTTTTAAATGATAAGATTGCAAACTCTTAAAATAATTTTGGCGCGAAGGGACTTTGCGGGCTATTTTAATCAGATAAACGACCTAGGCGTCGCTCGCAAACGCAAAACTACCGCACAAACGTAATAACATCACAAATCATAATTTCACGGACGAGGAAATTAAGCGGTGGCATTCACGTGTTTGAAAATAAATGATAATCAGAAAATGGAATTAGTTAGGGCAATCTCTTATAGGTTAACTATTCATTTAAATAATTGAACTTAAAATTTAATTGCATGGTCGAGCTAGGAGACAAAGAGGTATACCAACGGTAGTGGTGACAACCACTGAAAGTTTCTGGGAGGATGGAAGGAGAGGCCCAAATCAGCTACTGTGTTCGGGACTTCCTGGAGGAGAAAAACTTAGGGGGCCTGCTGAGGTAAATAAGGTGCTCGGGGGATTGTACGGTAAGCAGGCGGGTTGGAATCGACTAAGAAGTAGTCGCAATAGCTAGAGGAGGAGGCAGTGAGTTCGTCGGAGGCCGGAGAAGTCGTGGAAGAACAGCGACAGGTCAGGACGGAAGCAAGGGACACTTTGGAGGCTGGATCTGGACAGAAGTTGCTAATAGTGGAAGAGTCGTCGTGGATTGGAGGTTGTTCTGGTAGCAGTAATGGCAGCCGACGAGGGCTTCCCTGGTGGTTCCGTCGGGGAAGAGATGCCCTGGAAGGTGCGGTTGGAGGAAGTAAACCGTCTGAAGGTGGTTGGAGGAGCTCCAACGTCAATCGATGGTGGTAAGAGTGACGTCCAGAAGGAGGCTAGCCGGTGAAGATCGAGGTTCTACAGAGGGGAGTCAGGTAGAGAGGGTGTGCCCTGGACGGAACTGAACAAAGGACAAGGTCTTTGTTCGATTCTTTTTCCAGGCGCTCCCAAAACATTAGAATGGGATTGATTTATAAGGTGGAATTAGGGTTTGATGTTGGCTATTGGTAGATATCATGGGTTTCTTTTTAAATGGCTAGGATTTGGGTGATTTTGATATTGGCAACTATCAGTTTAGGATAATAACTTGAGAATTTTCTTAATAATGAGAGAAATGCATTAGTGTCAAATTGGAGAAAATTTGGAGGGGATTTCACAGTGGGGACAGCTGTTAGGGATATGAGACATTTAAATAAAATAGTTAATTATTTCAAACTTGCCTTAAACTAACCTATCTCCTAAACTACCGGATCTATGCATTTAGGGTCTCGTTGGCCGGATACAACATGCGCGATACAAAATATTTCGCAAACAACATGCGCGATACAAAATAACATCACATCGCTCATAACATGCACGATACAACTCAACGCTACATAACAAAGCCAAAAGGCGCGAAAATACGCGCTACAAAAATAACAGACATGCACAATAATAAAAAGTAAAAGATGCGGCGTGGGTCGTATCAACTGTGGAGTGGCCATGAGAACCCCCTGGGGGCTGAATTTGGGTTTCTCAGAAGCGGAGATGGGCTGTCCAAGCAGCGGGGGCTGAATGGTGGCTGTAAGGTGCCCAGACAGCTGCTGGTAAGGGGCTGGAATGTGGGGATTTACTGTCCGGAAGTTCCTACAGCAATAGGTAGTTGGTAGAGGGGAGAAATGGGGCTGCTGGGCTGTATCAGAAGGTGAAATTTCTGCCAGGAATTGTTCCCGGAAATCTGGCCGGCTAGGAGGTGGCTCCACGTGGTGGAGATGGCTTGGAGGGAGAGGGGGAGGCGGTTGGGCTGGGCTGCGGGTTGTCAGCTAGAGAGGCTGACTTGGTTTGGAGTTGGGGAGAGTGGTGGGATTTTGGTTTGGGAGAAGGAAGTGGGGTTGGCTCCACGTGAGGCTTAGGATAGAAGGGAGGGAAATGGAATGGTGGGGAGTGAGTTTAAATGGAAGGGCTGAAATTTATTAGTTATTTCCTAAATTAAAGGGGGTGGCTCCGTTGAGGAGGTGAGGGGAGAGTGGGGTAGCAAATTGAGGAATGAAAGTAGTGGCTCCATGTGAGATAGGAGAGGGAGTTGAGGGAGGGGGAGAGTGGGGTAGCAATTGCGTGAGATAGTTGAGAGGGGGCCAGCGAGTAGTAGAGGGGGTAGTGGGAGGGGTGGTTATCTTAAGGAATTAATTCCTAAAGTTTAGGAAAGTGGAAATGGAGTTGTGGGTAGTTATGGTGGTTATGAATGATGGTCGAGGTGGTTTACGACTGGTGGTGGCTGTTGGCTGTCGGAGGTGGCTGCCTGTGGTGGTGGTTGACGGAAATATTTTTCGGCGATCGCCGAAAAATACAAAATGAAGGAAAATTGAAAGGGATGCAAGGTGATCATCGGGGGTGGCCAAAAATGTTCTCCCGTAATCATCGGAGGTGGAAATGGAGAGTGAAGGGGTTGTTTTTGGTTGGAGGAATGGGAAATTATGGTGGCCGGCTATGTAGAGGGAGGAGTGGTGGTGGCTCCATGACAAGGGATGGGGAAAGATGAGGGTGGCCATCCAAGGAGGGGGATGGGGGATAAACCCAGGTTTCGCACCCGGGGTCGGCTTCAGCACCAAAATGATCAAGGATTAAGCTTCCATGCTCCAATCTTCAATACCCAAAATGAGAGCCCTCGCCCTCAATATATAGACTCTAGGGGGGGCAACAGATGGCTATGATATCATCGCGTAACTCGATATGTGTGTCGTATTTCCCATCAGGAAGTCCCGGTAAATAGCCCTATATATATATTTGTATGTGTGTTAGTCTTATATATTAAAAAATGTCACGCGACCTATTAGAATAGAGAAATTAAAATTGAATGAACGAGATTAATTTGATGATTTTATTCCAGACCCTAACCACCCCAAGTTTATCTTCTTACAGATAATCTTGTCTCTCTTATGCTAAGTTAACATGTTTTTTGCAGATCAAAATAGGAATGGATGTGGCAGCTTCAGAGTTTTTTAGAAAGGATGGAAGATATGATCTAAACTTTAAGAAGCAGCCAAATGATGGAGCTCATGTGCTGTTCAGCTCAAAGTTTATGCCAGCTGTACAAAGAATTTATTAGAGACTTTCCTATTGTGTCCATTGAGGACCCTTTTGACCAAGATGACTGGACTTCTTGGACATCTCTCCAATCTTCCGTGAATATCCAACTTGTAGGAGATGATTTGCTTGTTACAAATCCGAAGAGAATTGCTGAAGCAATTCAGAAGAAGGCTTGCAATGGCTTACTTCTGAAAGTAAGAGTTTACATTCCTCTTTTCTGATTAGTAATTTATTGTCTACATGACGGATATAAGGTGAATCTGCAATTGTGCCCTAAGGAAACACTAATGATTTGGTGTTAATGTGGTGATGTTGGGGATTCAAAAAATTGATGCGATGCACAAGCAATAGTCTAATGAATAATCAAAATTATTTATAGAGTCCGCAAGCATCCATGTTTGAGATTTGGCTTTGGAGAAACAAAGAAGATCTAATTAAATGAAAGGGAAAGTGCTTCAATTAAATGGTAGGTGAATAAGCCTTGGAAGTAGCACAATTGATGAGCAAATTACTATGAATTAGTATCTTAAATAATATGTTTATCCACCAAAATTAAGTTATAAGTATTAAAATTTCATACTTTAGCTTACACACGTAATAAGAGTCCGGGAATGTATTTTGTTGCTGATTTCCAAGTTTGGAAAGCAATCCTGCAGTGTTTTTGCACCGGTTTCCTTCCGTACCGTCCAAAACACTACCGATGTGGCATTCTCAACGTGGCTTTGGCAACTACAGACCGAGCCGATGGCTTCCCCGGGGCTTCCACCCGACCTTCGTTGCCTCCTCGAGGAGTTCTCCGACGTGCTTACGGCCCCCACGTGCTTGCCTACGGTGCAGGCCACTAACCATGCCATTTCGGTGCAACCCCACACCTCGGTCGTATCAGTCAGGCCTTTCCGCTATGGGCATGTCCAGAAGGATGACATCGAACGCTTGGTGCGGGATGCTCATAGGCGTCCTCATTCGCTCCAGTGCTATCCCTTTCTCCAGCCTGGTCCTCCTCGTGCGCAAGAAGGACGGGAGTTGGCGCTTCTGTGCCGACTATAGGGAGTTGAACAAGGCCACAGTCCCGGACAAATGTCCCATTCCAGTCATTCAAGAGCTGTTGGACGAGCTCCACGACGCCGCCTTCTTCACGAAAGCTCAACCTCCGGGCGGGGTACCACCAAATCCTGGTTCGGCCGGAGGATGTACCAAAGACAGCGTTTCGAATACATGATGGCACTACGAGTTCCTGATCATACTCTTCGGGCTGACCAACGCACCGACCACCTTCCAAGCCACCATGAACAACATCTTCCGAGCGGTACTACGACAACACGTCCTTGCCCTTTTGATGATATTGTTGGTGTATAACCCATCTTGGCAGGAGCACTTATGTCATTTACGCTGCACGCTCAAGACGATCCGTCGGCATCATCCTGTCCTCCACCGCAAGAAGTGTTCGTTCTGTGTTACCACCGTCTGCTCCTTGGGCCACACGATCTCGACCCAAGGAGTGGCCATGGATGACGAACAAAATCTAGGCGGTCCTACGTTGGCCGACTCCAACCTCCCTTCGGGACGTTCGAGGTTTTTTGGGCCTCACCGATTGTTATCGGCGTTTCATACGGGAGTACGATGCCTTGGCTCAGGCCCCTGACACAGTTACTCAAATCTTCCGACGATTACCCCTTTTTGTGGACCCCTACCGCCGCCATGTCTGCATTCACTGCCCTCAAGGAGGCTCTTGTGAATGGACCGGTTCTAGCCATGCCCGACTTCAATCAACCCTTCATCGTGGAGTGCGATGCCTCGGGCACTGGTGTGGGTGCGGTACTCATGCAAGATGGTCGCCCCATCGCCTGCTACAGCCGGGCAATCTCCACCACCGTTTGAATTCGTTCAGCTTATGAGAACGAGCTCATGGAACTTGTCCTCACAGTGCAACACTGACGGCCGTACCTCCTGGGCCGCCCCTTTATTGTCCGCACCGATTATCACAGCTTGCGGTATCTCCTACAGCAGAAGATCACCACACCGACACAACAACTTTGGGTGGCAAAGCTCCTCGGGTATGACTTCTCCATCAAGTTTTGCCCAGGCCGCACCAACCGGGAGGCAGACGCTCTCTCTCGACAGGTACACTCCCCGTAACTCCGGGCCATCTCCCGTCTTGTCTGGAGAGGATGTCGCAGTGATTCAACACGACGTGGAGATGGACCTACACCTTGCTGCCATTCGAACGACCCTGATCGCCGACCTAGAAGGCCACCCTCCTTACTCTTTGGTGGGCAGTCAGCTTTTCTATTGGGGCCGCTTAGTGCTGTCCGCGACCTCAGCTCTCATTCCGCGCCTCATCGCCGAGTTCCATGCTACTCCAACCGAGGGCCACGCCGAGGCTTTTCGCACCTACCGACGTTTAGCGGCTTCGCTGTACTGGCCACACATGTTCAAGCAAGTTAAAGCCCACGTGGCCGCCTGCCTTCCATGCCAGATGACAAAGTATTAGGCTATGTTTCCGGCGGGTTACTTCAGCCCCTGCCGATTCCGGATCGCATTTGGGAGGACATTACTATGGACTTCATCACATGCCTTCCCCGGTCCAACGGGTTCGACTACATCCGCATCGTGGTGGACCGGCTCTCCAAATACGCTCACTTCATTCCTCTCTGGCACCCGTGCACGATCGCAGGAATAGCCGACAGTTTCATCTCCGGAGTCGTGCGCCTCCATGGTTTTCTGCGATCGATTGTGAGCGATCACGATCCCCTCTTTCTGAGCAGTTTTTGGACGTCCATGTTCTGCCTTCAAGGCACACACTTTCGCATGAACTCCGTCTACCATCTGTAGACGGATGTCCAGTCAGAAGTTCTCAACCGTTGCTTGGAGACTTACCTACGTTGTTTCATTGGCGAGAGACCAGACACGTGGGCCAAGTAGTTGGGTTGGGCTGAGTACTCGTACAACACCGCCTACCACCATGCAGCAGGAACGACTCCGTTTGAGTCCGTCTACGACCGACAATCACCTGATGTCGTGCGACACCTACCCAGGGAGTGCCTCATGCCTAGTTTGGCAGATCATCTCCAAGATCGGGACATCATTCTGGAACGGTCTCAAGCATCACCTTCGTCCGGGCCTAGACAAAAATGACATCTTTCTCCAACCGCAAGCGCAAGGATCTCTCCTTTTAAGTCGACGAGAAGGTCTTCATCAAACTCCATCCTTACCGCCAACTCACGGTCGCCAAACGCCCTTGCCCCAAACTTGCGCCTCGTTTCTTTAGGCCGTTCGAAGTTGTGGCCCGGATTGACACCGTCGCCTACAATCCAACTTCCCGAGGGGAGCCGTATCCGTCTGAGTGGGCGACTATGTTATTAAAGGCGCGCCTAAGGCTCCAGGCTCAGAGGTTTGCGCCTCCATGCAATTTATTTGCGTCTTTATAATATAAAAGGCGCGCTTGAGTGCGATTTTTGTTGTAAATTTCTTTCTTCAAAAATTAAGAAAAATAATGTAAGAACTCAATAATTTTTTATTGATTTAGTGTTTGTGAAAAATAATTGTGTGTTAAGACTTAAATATGATGCAAGTGACCGCACTGATTCTATTTTTCAAGAGATACAAATCATAGTAATGAATGATTAATTAGTAGACTAGATGAAGAATTTGATCAAGAAGCTGAAATACTGCTTGATGCTGATTATTTAAAATGGATGTGGTTGCGTCTTGCCTTCGTCAGGAGCGTGTCTGCGCCTTGTGCCTAGGTTCCAAGGCCCGTTTGCGCCTTGGTGCGCCTTTAATAACTAAGGTGGGCGACCATCTCACCATCCGACTCTGGATCACATTTCGGTCGATCTGGACTACTCCGACTCCGCCCTCGTATATCCACACAACATTCTAGATCGCCACCACCATCTTCCAGGAGATGCAGCCCCAGTGGAGATACTTGTTGCGTGGCGCCATCGTCCCCCGTTCGAGGCCACTTGGCTGCTACGAGATGATTTCCGCTTTCCCGACTTCTACCTTGAGGTTAAGGCGAATTTTCCATATGGCGGTATTGTTACCGACATTCACGTTGAGGTGAGTCCATGGCGGGTCTACAAGCAGCGCAGACTGCACACGGCGGTGATGGAGGGCGCGGCTCGGCCCGACGAGGAGGAACCGGCTATGACGAGCACGGAGGATAATCAACATTCAGCTTTTTCTTATGTTTGTTTATTTAATATTTCAGTTTTGCTAATTGCACCTCGCTACTATAAGAGGGCATGTTCGACTTTGTAATGTTTGTTTTGGATGTGTTATGAAAAAAGGGTCACTCCCTCGTCTCCTATCAAACCCTAACATCCTTCTCTCATTCTTGCCTCTGGCCCTCCCCCCTATTCCGGATCTTCTTTTCATCGGTAATAGTGTAACCTTGGGCTGAGGATAAGGCTCAGGTAAGTAGAATGTGGGGCTTCTTTGGTTGGGTAAGGGTTGGAAGTGGAGATTCGGGTCGCTGGAATATATGTGGAAATGGGCATTTCTGGTTGTTAGTGGTTGCTGGAATATGGAAGCGCAAGTTGGCTGAGGGCTTAAGGCAGTAGTAGATATTGTGGGAGATGTTTGGAGAGGAGAGGAGTTGGCTAATATGTTGAGGGTTAGGCGTTGAATTACTGAGAGGTAAGTTCTTGGCTGGAACCTGCAGTCCAGTTCATGGACGGGTGGGAAAATTTTGGAATTTTATCTGGATGGGAGTGGCGGCTAGGGGGTGGTGGGAATCATAAATCTGGAGGAGATTTGGGGGCCGGGATTTAGATGGACTGCAGAAAATTGTCTCCAATTGTTTGGACGGGTTGGATTTAGACAGTGGGTGATTTCTGGAAGGAGGAGATGGAGTTCGGTTGGGCTGAGAAGGCAGTAAACTGACTTTAGACAGCAGTCTGGAGACAGGTATGGTGAAATTAACGGGAAGATTGGTTGTTTATTAAATGGTTGGGGTGGTAGTTATGTGAAATGAAGTATGGGGAAGGTAGTTATTAGGTAGTTACGCTTGTAGGTAGTTAAATAGAAGTTGGTGATGGGGGAATGTGGGAGATAGCTGTTCGGTACTTGGGAGGGTGGTTTCCGGCGACTAAGAGTGGTGGTAGAGGGGATTTGGTGGTTACGATAATAAATGGCGTGATTGTGGGTAGTTTTAGGCGGTTATGTGTGCGGAAAATTAGTTATCCTGGCTTCGACACCAATGATCAGCGTAATCGGCACCGCGGAGAGACCGCAAAGCCCGAAAAATCTGTCAAAATTCTGCGACATCTGAAAATAAGCCCTTAGACCCCTATTTAAGACTTGGAACCCAATCCGGACAGGCAAGACCGTCCAAAACATAAAAGAATTAAATTTACATTAAATAAAGATACAATAAATAAAATTACATAAAAGTATGCTGTCGTCTAACTGGAACGCGACTACCAACTCAGATCATCTATTCGACGATCATGTTCCGACCTCCGGCGTATGTAGACTCATGCGGGCTCCGATAAGTCTCGGCACACATTATATCTACTATCCCATCACTACACACACTAGGCCCCCGCTTTGGAACCCAAAAGTTTTATAGCATGAACTACTTTAATTATTTTGACGGTAAGGTTTAGATTAAGATGGTGTTGTCATTATTTCTTTAGTTTTTTTGCATAGTATTGATCAGAATTATTTTATAAACTTTTTCAAATATTGGGAGTAGGGACATGAGTTTTACTTGAACATATGGAAGTTAATGTTGAGTTGGATATTAGTTTCTCTTATTAGGGCATTGTCCTACTTTCACCATATTCATTGTGATATCTAATAATCAAATCCATGAGTTGCATCCTTAAGTATGACTGCAACTCCTAGTCCTTTTCTGGAGTCACATCATCCTTGCTGTATATCTCTTGGGGTCATGATTGAGTCATCATCTGAGTTAAGTGTGCAGAGTAAGGGCTAAATTTCCCCGACCAAGTAGCAAAAATTACTGTAGTACTAAACGCGATACGCATGCGTGCTTTTACATTATCATGTTTAATTCGGCCATGAATTTACAAATTAACTGCACTACTCACAGCTAAATTTCATCAATCAAGAAAAATCGAACACTTATGTGATGTGATTTTGATGCAAAGCTGTAGATATTACAGTGTCAGTTTATTCAGGCACCAGTCATTTTTTCTAAACCCCTTTCGTGGTACTAGATTGCGGCTTCCTTATGTAACTGTGTGTAATATTACATTTTTTTCAGGTCAACCAAATTGGAACTGTAACAGAATCAATTAAAGCAGCTCTTGATTCAAAAGCTGCGGGATGGGGGGTGATGGTGAGCCACCGAAGTGGAGAAACAGAAGATAATTTTATTGCAGACTTATCTGTGGGTTTAGCCAGCGGACAGGCATGAACTCTGATGGACAGTTTTTTTCCTTCTTCTGAATTCTGTTTATTTGTCATTAGCAACACATGTTCTGCCTGTTTCTCATTTTGTTTCTTATGCAGATCAAAACTGGAGCCCCATGTCGCAGTGAGAGATTGGCCAAGTACAACCAGGTTAGTGAATGTCTTCATTTTTGTTTCTTCCTATTTTAATTTACATTAAAATCAAATGCTTTCCTAAGTTTTTGTCTGAAGTAAACTGTTATGGGCCTACTCGGAGGTTGTCGGAGGAGTGGCTGGAGGCGGAGATGATGGTAGAGGAGATACTATGGAGCCATGACCGCGGCTTCCTAAGCGGAGCGTGCTGAGAGAGAGCTTCCAAATTCTCTTAGGTTTTATGGAAATAGACTTGATTTCACTCCTCAACCTTCATACATCACAAGGGGTCTATATATAGGATCTTCAGCGGCATAAATGTAAATACAACAATAGACTCTAAAATTTTAAAATATAATGGCGACTGCGACTAGACTCATACAATGCTAATAATACGTTTGACTTGACAAAATACATATATAATAATATAATAATAATATGACAAGAATTCTATCAAGCTCTTCCTCTGCATTGAGGATTTTCAACCACAATTTGCATGATTAAGTGTTATAGGCCTAAAGAAATGGAACAATTACTCTAGCGATCACAATTCTCAAGCAAACATGTATTATCTCCCAATATTTAATAAAGAATAAATGACGCAATACAACAATACTCACAAGCACAAGAAATCCGGTGACAGCGGCATGCGTGGCTCCACGAGATGGATGCAATGGCTGTGATGGAAGGTAAGGGGTGCTGAGCAAAACCCCGGGATGTTTGTGTTGGCTGTTTAAACGAGGATAGGGCATTTCCTGCACTGAGTTGGCCACAGGAAATTAAAGAGGGCTGCTGAATCTGTAGGGGAAAAGCCAATGGTGGCTGGATATGGAGGGGGACAGGGCGGCTAGGTGTTGAAACTGGGTGGATAAGGTCACGGATTTGCTGGTTGGGATCTAGAAGGTGAAAGACCGCTGCATGTTGAATCTGCGGTAGATAATGATTGTGCTGGACTTTTGGGACGAGAGGAGTCCACTTGGCAATGCTAGGAAGAGGAGGTGCGGGCTTTCTGGACTGGAATGAGGTCGGGAGAGGGGAAGAGGAAGAGGGAATGAGGCTTTCAGCATTTTAGGGCTTGCGGCTGGGAGGTCTTCGATCCTTCCTGTCGAAGAAAATGATGAACAAGAGTAGCTGCGATCCTGAAATCGCGTGGCTCTACGAGGAAGGGCGACACCTGGTAGTGCGGTTGGGGATGACGATGGACAGGGATAGAGCGATCGATGGAGCTGGAGATGATGTAGGTTAGTTTTTGCTACTAGGAAGCTTCGAGCCTTTCTGCCGAGGAGGAAGGGTATGAATAGGAGTTTGGCGGTTTTCTCCTTCGGATAATACAGATCGTGGGAATGAGGTGGAGTTATCAGTGGTTCCACGCAATAGTAATATGAAACAACGAATGCAAATGAAAATAAATGAAAATAAATCAGGATGTCGCACCTCGGTGTCTCATGGCGTCACACCACGATATGATTGCACATCTGGACTCTCTCATAATGCGAGCAATGAAAATGAAAATAAGAACATCCACCTGTATTTATAATGAGAGGGGCGGTTGGGCACCCGACGTGAACAATATGATTGTCCGTTATGCCCATTGTCCTAAAACATTAAATACAACTCCAAAAAAATAAAACAAACTACATATAAAATGTAAAATGACGCTCCAGACGTGCTCGCGGTCCGGATCGCCGATTCGTTCAATGCATCCTAGTTAAATATGCAAAAACGAGTCTCGCTAAGTGGTGACCCGATCTCCTCTAACGGTCACGATCATAATTACCCGACTGATCCCTATCAATTCCCCCCGACTGAAAAATATTCATTTCCTAGGAATGAAGATGACTGAGCTGTAGTCAAAGATCGGGGGCAAGTCTATCAAACTTTGTCGCCAATATCCAGGCATCATCAAAGGTGGGATGTCCACTCCAGTTCACCAAGTAACAGTAAGAAGGATCGTTTGTAGGGGTGGTGCACTCGTCCATCATAGTACCAGTAATACTCTCAGCTCTCACCTTTCGTGTTGGTGGATTCATAAGAACTGGGGGAATCATAGGAGGTGCGGGAAAATCCGTGGGTGCTCGTCCAAGCTGAATAAGGGAATTGTCGAGATGTAATTGGGAGGGTGTCAGAAGATGCTCAAGGTATGGGTCCCTATACTCGAAAGACTCAAAGTAATGTGTCAAATATTTGGTATTAAATACGGGATGAATACCCATTTATGCAGGAAAATCGATCTCGTAGACATTTGTCCCAATTTTCTTTATAACTCTATAATGACTCATTCGCTTAAGTTGTGTTTAGTAGCGGCTCCTTTTGAGAGCCCCTCTTTGCAAAGTCTGACAATGACATGCTCACACACCCGAAAATGTTGCTCACATCTGTGTATGTCTGCCCATACCTTATTTAATTCAAAATTGCTAATAGTTTTCTTCCGGATTAATTCATGTATTTTATGCAAAGGATGCAAAACATACGACATGTGTGATTTATGCAACACGAATGAGTCATGTGCTAAATGTAAATGAACAAACAACATATGCAAAAGATGAACTACTAATACGACTGACTCTAAACCGGTGGTTTTGTGTACTATAATAAATTTCTAAGATAAGTGCAGGATCATGTGGTTCAGAGGGCGAGCCATAAAAAAATCATCACCGGTGCAATGAACACTCCATTTAACATCAGAGAGGTCAGTAATAAGATGTGTCAATATAGTGTGCGGACTGTCTCTATATGTGCAAGTAGTAAGACATAAGATTAACGAATCATTAAACGCACTCTCAAACTCGATTGTGCTATTAATGATAGATACATCCCAGATGAGTAGAAGTCCAACATATTGCTCATCAGAGGGTTCACCAAGAAGAGTATAATAATATTTGTCGCAAATGTGATGAGTAATATTGTCCAAATGATGATGCAAATGAAGCGCATCAAATTTGACATGTCTGCTAAGGGAATGTGACGCATTAGCGGGCTCACCAAAAAGTATATATAAAAAGTCATCGTGAATGTGACGATCACATAAGTGAAAATCGCAGACATCAACAATAGGATGCGGCTCTAGTGTGTGGTGAGTGTCCCTCATGAGAAAGAACTCATCTGGCGGGTCAGCAGGTAGTACGACCCAAAACTCATCATAAGTGCTTGTGACCAGATGATGAACTCTCAAAACAATTGAATTATACTGAAGTGCTCTTAGGGAGAACCCCACATACTGGATGCTACACTCAAGATCCGCTCTCTAGAGAACTATTAATATCAAGAGCGATAATGAGAGAGATGTCAACGTCTCAATACTCATAAGCGTGTCACTCACCTGAATCTCATCCTCACAAGGACGAGGTGGCTCATCTGGAGGCTCAATAGAGGGTTGTCAAAGAGCCCGTCAACAAGGGGATGATCCTCCAGTAGCAAACCATCATAAGGGTTCGTGTTCCCCGAAAGGGGTGAGGTGGCTGTCGCGAGATCATTGTTAGGCTCTCGGCTTCCGATCGTGATATGGCTCGGTGCACCATCAGGAGAAGTGTGGGAAAAGCCTTCACTCATTAGTGAGCTAGCAGGTATAGTGCCGAGGGAAGGCTCTCTAAGTGGCGGTCTCTCGTGGTGTCTAATTCCTAACACGCACATCCTGTGTTGGGAGGGCAACCCTTTCTTCCTCAAAGAGAATATCAAGTGGAATGAGTGAGGTTTTTCTGCTTTCGGAAGTGGAGTGCTCTTGTCGACCCTCAATGGCGGTAACACGAGTGCGAAGATCGTCAAATTATGCATCTAATTGATCAAACTTCTTAAGAACCCATTGCTGAAATTTGGCTTCCGTCATGTCCACTTTCGGGAGGAAGGTCACTAGGTGATGTTACCTCGATGAAGGTGACCTCTATAGGATTCTTGAGGGTCATGAGACGTCGTACATACTAATCATGTGTACTTGGGGTGGACATGAGTCATGAACATGTGGTGGTCATGCATATACAGACTCAGGTTCCTCAAATAGAGGAGACGTGCAACGACGATGACCTAAATGATACTCAACTCTACCCTTATAAAGTCGTGTCGCAGGATCAATAGTTCCACTCGAGTGCGGGAATAAGGACGACGATAATCGTCATAATGATGTGAATACCTCTCTGACGACACTATAGGATCTAGCGTAGACGGACGGTGGTTCCTCAAATTGAGGATCAGTGTAGTGATGACCACTATGATAGGACATTGAGTGGCATAACATGTAGTCCTGCATATTTTAAAGTAAGCTCAAACCTGGGGCTCTGATACAAAATTGATGCAGGACGGGCTGCAAGAAAGACAGTTCCGACACACTAATGCTCTCTTATGTGAGTGTTCTTAATGAACGCGAGCAAACCCAATGTAAATAATGCATGTATATATATACATACATATATATACATAGGGACGGGTTCCTGTGCGAATGTACATTTTTCGCACAGGAACCCGTGCAAAGAGCTTTTTTGCCGCGGCGCCGCCGGCTGCGGGCTCGCCGGCCACCGGCCGACCGGCGTTCGTCGGCGGCCACGCCGAGGAACCCCGGGTGGCCGGTGGCCGGCGAGCCCGCAGCCGGCGGCGCCGCCGCTGCAAAATAAAATTTACAGCATCCCACCGCCACCGCCGGCAACTGCGGGCTCGCCGGCCACCGGCCGCCCGGGGTTCGTCGGCGGCCGCCGGCTGCGGGCTCGCCGACCACCGCCGCCCGGGGTTCGTCGGCGTGGCCGCCGACGAACCCCGGGCGGCCGGTGGCCGGCGAGCCCGCTGGCGGTCGCCGGAAAAGCTCTTCGCACCGTATGTGAAAAATGTATTCGCACAGGAACCCGTCCCTATGTATATATATATGGATATATATACATGATTATTTACGGGTTTGTTCGCGTTCATTAAGCACACTCACATAAGCATTAGCGTGTGAACCGTCTTTCTTGCAGGTCCTGGTCAATTTTGTATTAGAGCCCCAGGTGAGATTTAAAATATGCAATCGTTATGACTCAATGTCCTATCATAGTGGCCCACATTGCCTTTTGAGGAACCACCGTTCTACACTGCATAGTGTCAGAGAGGTTCGCACAACGATTATCTCGTCCTTATTCCCGTATGGAACTATTGATCGCACACGACTTTATAAGATTGAGTATCTTATCCTCGTTGCATCTCCTCTATAGGAACCATCGCCGTGTGATAGGAGTGGTGATATAGACGGTGGCCCATTCTTCGCACAACGCTATTCGCATTGATTCTGATCCTAAAATTAATATATATTAACATTTACGAAACCAAGTGCTAACAAATATTATTATGAAAGTTAGGCAAATCTACACAATATGAATCTAAAATTTTCAAGCACACAAATTCTATCAAGCTCTTTCTTCACACGGAGGATTTTCAACCATAATTTCCACGATCAAGTGTTATAGACCTAAAGAAATGGAACAATTACTCTAGCGATCTCAATTCTCAAGCAAACATGTATTATCTCCCAATATTTAATAAAGAAATAAATGACGCAATGCTACAATACTCACAAGCATAAGGAATCCAGTGACGATGGCAGGCGTGGCTGCAATGTCTGTGATGGAAGGTAAGGGGTGCTGAGCAAAGCCCTGGGGCGTTTGTGCTGGCTGTTTGAATGAGGATAGGAGCATTTTCTGCACTGAATTGACCACAGGAAATTAAATGTGGCTGCTGAATCTGTAGGGGAAAAGCCAATGGTGGCTTGATATGGAGGGGGACAGGTAGCTAGGTTCTGAAACAGGGTGGATAAGGTCACTGATTTGCTGGATGAGATTCAGAAGTGGAAAGTATGCTGGATGTTGAATCTGAGGGAAATAATGCTGTGTTGGGCTTCCGGGACGAGAGGAGTCCACTCGGCAATGCTAGGCTGAGGAGGTGCGGGCTTCTGGAATGAGGTCGAGAGAGGGGAAGGGGAAGAGGGAATGAGCCTTTCAACGTTTCAGGGCTTGCGACTGGGATGTCTTCGATTCTTCCCGTCGAAGAAGATGATGAACATGAGTAGCTGCGATCCTGAAATCGCGTGGCTCTGTGGGGAAACGCGACACCTGCAAGAGCGTCTGGGGATGACTATGGACAGGGATAGTGCGATCAATGGAGATGATGCGGGTTTGGTTTCGCTGCTGGGAAGCTTCGAGCCTTTTCGTCGAGGAGGAAGGGGATGAACATGAGTTTGGTGGTTTTCTCCTTATGATAACAGGAATCGTGGGAATGCGGGGGAGTTATCGATTGTTCCAATGAATGGAAATGAAACGGTCACCTCTATTAATCGCGGGAAACGCAACAGTAATCTGAAATAGTGAATGGAAATGAAAATAAGTGAAAAGAAAATTGAAAATAAACCGGGATGTTGCATCCCGGGGTCTCACGACGTTGCACTGCAATATGATTGCCGATCTGGACTCTCTCAAAATACAATCAATCAAAATGAAAATGAGAACATTCATCCCTATTTATAATGAGAGGGGCCGGTTAGGCACCCGACGTTAACGGCTATAATCGCCCGTTACGCCCGGTGTCCTAAAATACTCGCTCAAGGTTAAATTATAATTATCGACAATTATAGGACCATCAATTGGACGACTAGAGACACGGATGCGATAACACATTTCATTTTCATATTTTTGATGTATTGTTTTTTCTATTCAAATGTATTTTGATTCTTAGGATAAATGTCATGGTTGGAGAATTTGGACCCTTCGTGATGTTAGATATACTGTACACACTATATGGTAGACTTATTTTACGCTCACCTTGGGTGTTATGATCACCCTCTATTGTATATGTATTTATACTCTAGTGGTAGTTTTGATCTTTTCCTATCAAGGTATCAGAGCCAATCTTGGCTTTATCCGTCGTTCTCCTCGATCCCATTCGCATACCGCTCTTGTGTCCCGCTTTCTTCTTACACGACGTCCTGCATTCGCACTACGACTCGTCTCACCTTCGCAATACCGCCGAATTCTGCTCTCCGTGCGTCTCCTGCTCACGCCGATCCCTGTCTCTACGCGCGTCTCCCGCTATCCGCACATCCGCCGCTGCCACTTGCAGGTGTTGGTCCTCCTCCGCTGCCACTTGCAGGCGTTGGTCCTCCTCCACTGCCTCTTGCAGTCGTCAGTCTTCCTCCACTATCTCCTGCATCCGCGAGACCTCCTCCGCTGCCACTTTCAGCCGTTGGACCTCCTCTGCGGTCCCGCTCCACAGTCTCATGCAGTTGCCAGACTTCCTCCACTGTCTCCTGCAATCGCCAAACCTCCTTCGCTGCCTCTTACAGTCGCCGGACCTCCTCTACTGTCTCCTGCAGCCACCAGACCTCCTGCAACCGCATCCTGCAGCCGCCGGACCTCCTCTGTTGGCCTACTCCGCTGTCTCATGTAGCCGTTGGACCTTGTTGGTCACCTCCATTCTTCTGTGGTCTCGATCTATGGGGCCACAGTCACGGAACCAAGCCTGCTCCGCCCCCAACGACTGCTAGTCTTGCGGACACCCCACCAGCTACCAGTCTTGTGGATCCCCCTCCTCCACTATCAGCACAACCGCTTCCTCCCAACGTTTCGACTGGGCGTGGTGGCGCTCTGACAACTCTCGCACGACTGCTGTCATCTGTTAGTCCTGCGAGCTCCACATTTGCATGACCGTCTACGAGTTACCTATGACCAAGGCGATGCGGGGTCACTTACGTCGCCTCTACCTGCCATCTTGCCAAACCCTGCACTATTATCTATTTCAGATCCTTGGTGTCTGCTACCAGCGTGATTTATCTGTCAAGTTTTCTTTGCTGAGCTCCTGGACCTTTGGCGTCAGTGTGATGAGATGACACCTTCCGCCTTGCGTTACTTGCATTCAGTGTATTGCTACATGTCAGGATCACGACTTCCAGCGTATGTATGTGTTTCTTATGCGTCTACACACCGAGTTCGAGCCTATTCGAGCACGACTTCTGCATCGGGACTCTCCGTCGTCTCTCAATGATACATTGGCCTTGGTGATTGTTGAGACTCGTCTCCTCTCCTTGGACACGACTACTCCTGGTGTGATGCCTCATGCTATTCTAGCTGCTCCCCAGATTCTCCCACAATCTTCTCTTGTGAATTCTCCATTGCTACCCTTGCCTAGTTATAGTGCTCTGGTGCGCCCTGTTCCTCGTCCTTCTCCTATAGCACCTTTTAGTGCTCCTCATCACCGTCTGTCCACTGTCATTACTGTCAGTGGCTTGGTCATGTCAAATCTGAGTGTCGCAAGCTTAAAAGGGCTCAACAGTCTGGTCAGTAGCATGCTCTTGGTGTACCTTTAGCTCCCTTCTCTACTCTGGCACAGTCTCTTTCTATTTCTGAGCTTGCTCAGCAGATTGCCTAGCAGCTCTCTCACGGTTCATTGCTTCTCTCCTTTGCCTCTGTGCTCTCACCAGATGCTTCTGACGCCTTTACCTCTCATCCGGCTGCATTCGCCCCTACAGGTATCTCGCCCTCCGTATGGTTGTTTGACTATGGAGCCTCTTTTCACATGACTTATGATGTCACTCACCTCTTGTCTTGTCTACCCATCTCTCCTGACCTTAGCATCATGACAGTAAATGATATTTTTCTCCCCATCACTAGTCGTGACCTCCTTCATACCATCCATTTCGATGTTCCTTATGTTGCCTACATACCTAAGTTATCCATGAACCTTATATCCATCGCCAACTTACATCCCATGGTTGTCTTGTTATTTTTAATGAGTTTGTGTGTCATATGCAGGATCGTATGACAGGGACACTCCTTGGAGCTGGCCGTCGTCGTTGTGGGGTGTGCGTCCTTGATTGTCTCCACCTTCCATCCACTCCATTGTCGTCGACGGTTTCTACCTTTTATCTTCCTTCGGTGGGCTTCTCTCAGTTGCATCACCGTCTCGGTCTTCCCAATGGTTCACGTCTCGCTTCTCTCATCAGTCATGGTTTTCTTGGTCGTGTTTCTGTTGATCGATCTCACTCCTGTACGGGTTGTAAGCTTGATAAACAGCTATAACTCCCCTATCAGTCTAGTGAGTCTAAGTCTCAGTGTCTTTTTAATTTAGTTCATTCTGATGTATGAGGTCCCACACCTTTTGTATCTAAGGGCGGACACCGATATTATTTTCTTTTTGTTAATAACTATTCTCATCATTGTTTGGTCTACTTTATGCATGCCCGTTCTGAATATTTTCAGATTTATGTTAGTTTTTTGCTATGATGCACACTCAGTTTTCTGCTTCCATATGTATTTTTTGTTCCAACTCATGGGGGAGTACCTCTCTCATGTCTTTCGCGATCTGCTAGCTACCAACGACACTCTCCTTCAGATAGTATATCCTGGTGCTCACGCTCAAAATGATACCGCCGAAAGGAGGCATCGTTACATTATTGAGATAGCCCACACCCTCCTCATCTCCTCCCGCGTTCCCCCTCATTTTAGAACTGAGGTTGTTTCCACTGTTGTATGCCTTACTAACCTACACCCTTCCACTTTCCTTCAGGGCCAGAATCCTGGTGCTTGTCTGTACTCTCACCCTTCTCGTTACACTAATCTTCGTGTTTTTGGCTTTCGGTGCTATGTTTTACTCCCTCCACGTGAGTATACCAAGCTCTCTGCTCAGTCTGTTCCCCGTGTCTTTCTTGGATACAGTCCTAAGCATAAGGGCTATCGATGTTATAATTCTGTTGCACATCGATTTTACATCTTACGTGATGTCACCTTTGACGAGTCTCACTTTTTTATTTGTGTCCTCTATCCCCTTGGCCTCACACTCATCTGCTACTCCCTTTGATGTGCATTTCTCACCCTTCCTATATCACTGTCTCATGTCTCTTCTCCTCCGGTATGCCCCCTCCTCTCCCCTTGCTACAATATATACCACCTTCGATCTCTCCAGTCTCGCCTCCTCACTCCCCCCTTTCGACACCCATTTCTCCCTCTGACGAGCTTGTCGTCCCCCTTTTATATCATTACACTCGTCGTCCACCTTTTGTTCCCTCGCCTCCAGTGCCCCCAGACTCAGTGTCTGTCTTCTCCGGCGAGTGTCTCGTGGATGATCCTCCTGCGCGCCTCGACCCACTTCGTGAGAGACATCTTCTCGACCCCTTAACCTTGTTACACTACCGTTGGATCTTCCTGCCCTTCTTGCTACTGCATGTGGTAATCTAGAGCCTACATCTTACCGTAAGGCTGCTCAGATACTTGAGTGGCAGGCTTCTATGTCTGTTGAGTTGATGTCACTCGAGCATACTTGTACCTGGGAGTTTGTCCCTCTTCCACCCGGTATTGTGCATATTACTTGCAAGTGGATCTTTGAGATCAAGACTCGCTCAAATGGTTTTGTGGAGAGGTACAAAGCTCTACTTGTGACACGTGGTTTTCAGCCGGAGCAGGGACGAGACTATGATGAGACCTTTGCTCTGGTCGCCCACATGACTATGATTCATACTCTTATTGCAGTTGCAGTTGTTAGCCACTGGTCTCTATTCTAACTTGACATGAAGAACGCCTTTCTTCACGGCGACCTTTAGCAGAAGGTGTACATACTTCTTCCTCCCGGTCTCTCCTCTCCTCCAGGACTTGTGTGCCTCTTACGACGAGCTCTTTATGAACTCAAGAAGGCGCCCCGCGCGTGGTTTACATGTTTCGACTCAGCTATTATAACTGTTAGTTTTCATCCGAGTCCACATGATCCATCCTTATTTGTGCACTCCTCTTGTAGTCTGACTCTATTGTTACTTTATGTGAATGATATGATTATTACTGGGGATGATCCTTCTCATGTAGCCTTTTTCAAGCATCACCTTCAACATCAGTTTCAGATGACTGACCTTGAACAATTGAGCTACTTTTTAGGCCTTTAGGTCACCTCTACTGATCGTGGTTTTCATCTCTCTCAGCGGCGTTACACATAAGATCTCTTAGCTAGGACTGCTCTCTGACTCTCGCGCAGTGGACACCCTTATCTAGCTTCACCTTCAGATATGTCCGGATGATGAGGTTCCACTCTCTGATCCTACTCGCTATCGTCACCTTGTTGGGAGTCTCGTCTACCTCACTATTACTTGGTGCGACATTGCTCATGTTGTTCATGTGTCGAGCCAGTTTGTTAGTACGCCTACCTCTGTGTATTATGGTCACCTGCTGCGGCTCTTGTGCTATCTCCGAGTGACGACTTCTCGTGGCCTCTTCTTCTTCGGCTGTAGTTCTCTACTGATCCGTGCTTACTCGGATGCTACCTGGGTTAGTGATCCTGTTGACCGTCTATCAGTCACTGGTTTCTGTCTGTTCTTGGGTTCTTCACTTGTTTCATGGAAGTCCAAGAGACAGACTACTGTTTCTCATTCCAGCACCGAGGCTGAGCTCCAGGCCATGACTACCACTGCTGAGGATATTATTTGGCTTTGCTGGCTTCTTGAGGATCTTGGTATCTCTTCTCCAGATCCCACTCCACTGTGATAACACTGGTGCCATTCAGATTACTCTAAACCCGGTGAATCACTCACTCTCCAAGCATACCTGGGTGGATGCTTTTTTCCTACGTGAGCAGTACGGTCATGACACTTTTACTCCTTATTTTGTTCCTTCCGAGCAGCAACTTGCAGATTTGATGACTAAGCCGCAGACGTGGACCCAACATGCCTATATTTTGTCCGAACTCTCAGTGTATGATCTCCCGTGAGTTTGAAGGGGGTGTTAGATATACTGTACACACTATATGGTAGACATATCTTATACTCACCTTGGGTGGTGTGATCACCCTCTCTTGTACATATATTTATACTTCATTGTTGATGTGAATAATGTTAATTTTGATCTTTTTCTATCACGTAACATTTAACCTAAACCTGATTATAACATGTATAATGCATTATATCGCGGTTAGGCTATTGGGTTTAGGTCTCCATCGGCCCTTATAGCCCTGGCCTATGTCAAATTTGATAGCATAACCCTAAGTTTAAGGTTTAGTTCATGCTATCCATGGCAGGTTCTAGTGACCATATTTCCTAGTCGACTAGCTCTACTGCTACAGCTGTGTCAAATGTCAAATTTTGAAGACTCCTATTAGATAGGTTCGCTCACTTCAATACACAATGTGGGTTCATGTTTAGAACTCATGTAACCTTGTACATTTAATACACCTCTCCGCCTACAATCAATTAGTTTTAGGGCTAATGTTTAGGTTCTACATATTTACTGTACATGCATACATATATACTTTTGATGACTCCTATTAAATCGGTTCGCTCACATCAATACACAATGTGCCGACAACCAACTAGTTTTAGGTTCAATGCTTAGGTTCTACATATTTACTATATATGCATCATATATACTTTTGATATTAATAGCATTGGAGTGAGAAAATTTGAGTTTAACATTTGTAAATTAAAATATTTTTGATATTAATAGTATTGGAGTGAATTTAGTATCAAGTTCCTCCCAAGAAGGATATTTCATGTTTTTGCGAGATCTAAGAAAATGAATATTACAAAATGAAAGAAAATGTCAGAGCGGCATGCCGCTTCTCCATCGCCCTCTACCCGCTGACAGAGCCTGCGAACGGCAGTGGCTGCTGCTTGCGGTGTTTTCCTATCGTGGAATCCGGCCTGCGATCTCCACTGTCTCCGCAGCAGCGGAGAAGGCATGGCATGAGTTCTTTTGAATCCGCGCCCCAAACAGAGCCTGAGCAGTTACATGCCCCAGACGTGTAACTGACATGCTCACGGCCATGCTACTTGTAATGTTCATTTGAGCATCTTATTTTCTAATATTATTCAGGTTTCTTGCCATTTAAAATTTTCCATATTTATGAAATCCGTGCTTAGCTCTTACGAATTGAAGAGGAGCTGGGAGATGTGCAATATGCCGGTGAAGCTTTCAGATCTCCGTAATTACAAGATTGGAGAACGTTGCATCCTAATATTTGAATAAGGTACTGCAATCCCTCTTTACAATATTTTTGGAATTTCTTCTTGTTGGAAAATTTTGTAGATTTCATTTCAGATTTATTTTAAATTATGCATGAATGCTGCTGATTTCAAGTAGCAACAGAGAAGTTTATTCTTTTTTTGTTTTGGAGTAAAACTTTTGGTTGGTGTTGTTGTATGTTTGACTAGCTCTAGCATTTATAAAGAGGTTGCCTGCAGCATGGGCATACTCATTTTGTACATTAAATTTCTCTTTGGCGAAACATTGTGGCTTCTCACTTTACCTCTCATAAATTTCCCTTTTACAACAAAAAATAAAAGGAGAGATGAGAGGAGAGAGTTTTTCATGGGGTATGGCGACTGCAAGGGTACTATCGTCTGCTTGTGTATATGTATGCATGGATGAATGCGTGGACGTCTTAGAAGGAAAAGTGGCAGATCATATTCGATTGGAATTTTATGTTATGACCTTAAAATGCAGCTAGAATTCAGCCGGTCTCTTTACTTAAATCTAAAACTAGTCTTATGCCTGATTTTGAGAGATTTAAAGAACATTTGATCATCAATCATACACATTTAGGGTCTGTTTGAGATTCCCTTGCATCCTCAGTTTTAGAAGAATGAAAACGGCAAGGACGTGAAATCAAGCGCTTGTTTTCTCCCTTCTATAACAGAGGTTGCACAATGGTTGTTTTTCTCCGGTTTCACACTGGCCCGATGAGCTCCAGTTTCCTCCAGTTGTCCGTTCCCAGCTCTTTGCGAAATCACCTGACGACATCCCTCTCCCGCTAGTAGATCACTCTGGCGTAATCGTCTTAAGTCCTTTCTTGTGTTTACTCGGCTTTTCTCCATGCAGAAGGAACTTATGCATGCATATGAGGCTGCAAAAATAGCCGCTGACAACTCAAAAGCAGGCGGTGGCCCGTCGTCCTTGTATTCTTAAAATTCTCATGAATGTTTAAATCATCAAGATGTTGATGAAACTTGATCTGCATGTATGTTGATTATCGGCATTTTGTTTAATAGCCTGACATTTATAGGAAAAGGAGCCAAGTAAAGTAAGAAGTAATTTTGCGAAAAAGTGAAATTTAAATGCAACTTTCTCTAATTTCAATTTGATATAGGCTCCGTTTGCGGGGACTTATTTTCACCGGTCAAGTGATTTCGACCGCATGAACTGGACCTTAAAGCTCAGTTTGTTCTTTCTTTAAGGTCTTGTTCGTGCGGTCGTAACCACTTGACCGGTGAAAATAAGCTCATTTCTGCAATAACTTGCATAGGTTGCTGTGGACTATTAATGAACACTGCTTCTTTACCCATCTTGATCATAATTGATTATCCCAACTAATTTTTGATTAATTTTGATGTGAACCTGTCGTTTTTATCCATTTCAATTAAGGGTCCGTTTGGCATGACGGCGGCGATCGTTAACGCGGTGGTTATGAGCCATCGTTCTTGAACGCCCAACCTCACCAAAGGAATTCTATCCTTTTCTATATTTAAAATTAGTTTTTTCGTTGCAGCATTTAGAAGAATATTCATCTTTGCCTTTAAAGTAAAAGAGGGAATTGTTTGTTTATAGCTTTATGACTCCGCTTTTGAAATCAGTTAAAGCTCGTCTCACTTTAAGAATCCGTGTAATAAGCAATTCAAAGACATCAGGCATAATAACGAAACAATAATATACAGACCAAACAAATGCTGGGTAGCTGTATTATTAGCTTTATTGCTACGCTAACAGTGTGTTCTCATGAGTCTCCACTTCTCCACCTTCCAGCTGAAGCGTTGTTCTTTCTTTACTCCAAAAAAAAATGAAGTTTTCTTTAGTTAAATATGCCTTCAATCATAGCACAAATGGAATTCAAAAGCAGAAGGCCCTTTGAATTATACGTTCAAATTGCTTTTGGCGTCAAGTTAGGCGGGCCGTGGTGAGAAGACTTATGAAAGAAAAGAAGAAGATGATGGCGGTATTGGCGACAGGGAGACATGCAGCAGAGGAAGAAAGGTTGAAAAAGAAGGGCTGAGAAAGATGACCAAAAGAATTTACTTTTGTGTTCACAAATAATGATCACGTGGTGTTTTTACGCCCAATCAGCGACTTAACGCCGTTAAAATGATTTAGGATGGTAACGGAATCTCCCAGCCTTCCTCAAACACTTGGGCTGAAGGCCTTGTTTTTTCTCTCTATAAATTCAGAGTTCTTCGGCACCTTCGCATATACGAGTAGAAGAGGGCATGGGAGGTGGTTCTTCTACTCTCTTCTGCTGCTCTTGCTCGCGCTCTACTTCGGCCGACCGGGATGAAGATGATGGCCAGGAATGGCGGCGACCGACTAAGGTCGGGCCTAGCGACGACGGCAGGAACCTATGGATGGGCGAGCCCGATATCGACCAAAAGGCCTCTGATTTTATCTCCAAGTTCTACGAGACCCGTTACACGGATAACGGCCGCATCATTGTCTCATAGGATGGAGTTTTTTGCGTCTAAAATATTTGTGTCTGATTGTTGGGGATGAAAAATTGCTGATGGAAAGTAAAGTTTGAGATAAGAGTTGTTGCTTAAAAATAGAGTTTTGTAAAAAAAATATTGTTTTGGTTAATTGAAGTTTGCAAAATAAAGTTTTGGAAAACATTGTTTGGATACAAGATGAATGCTCCGTTTGGAATGGTGGTGACAGTCATGAACATGAGGGTTGAATTGTGAATCGTTAATGCCCACCAAAGGAACTTCATCCGCCTTTATGTTCAAACGGATAATGCTTGTTAGGTGATCCTTAACGAATGACGGTTTAACTCATGCGTTTACGACCGCCGCAACCGTGTCAAACAAAGCCAAAGTTTTGGGTGAAATTTTTTTCTCAAACTACGACGAGATATTAATGATCTTGGAAAACATAAAGCCTACTAACCGAGTCAAACAAGTCATTTCGGCTCAAGCGCTTATGTCCGCATGAACCGGACCATAATTAAGGCTCGGTTCATACGATCGTAACCGATTGACCGGTGAAAATAAGTCTCCTCAAACGGAGCCTTCATCTCCATCTAAAATCAAGATTAACTTCATTTGATATTATTTCAGCATACAAGCACCCATGAGGAAGTTTCTTATAGAACACAGACAGGAGGAGCGGCGAGGGTTGCGATGAGGGCGTGTGATTTCGTCCAGGTTGAGGGAAGTGTTTCGATTTCGGCAAGCAAGGAGGAATGCTAGTTGGGGTTTTTATTGCTCTTTGGATATTAATCAGACGGCCATTACACCAATTGAAGTGATGGGCCTAACCATTACACAATTTTTTTATAAGAATGTTTTTTATATAATAGTGTGTGTATCACGTATATATATACACATATGAGTGGCAGTGCATGAGAGACCTTCATTGTCCCGCACGACAGTATCTGCCGCCGGGGTTTAGGCGGTGGCCCTGCTCGCTCGCCACCGGACAATCCCCGACGTGTTCGCCGAGGTTTAGGGCCCGACGAATCCGCCAGTGGGCTCCGGGCAGGCCGCCGGCGGCAAAGCTGCCGGTGGCGAAGCCTTCCGTGAGCACCCGCATGGGTTTATTTTTAATTTTTTTTATTTCCTTGTTTCTTTTGTCCCACATCGTCCGATTCAGAGGATTTTCGAGGTATATTATCCAAATGACAGTTGCATTAATTTAAATTTAATTTATGGGCATTAGATGACATAGTAAAATGTTATAATTGAGGGTATTTGAGTTGTAATGTTTATCCCTCAGATACACTGGTTTAGGGAATATTTTTTCAATCTTATTGGAGTACAAATATAATTCCACATTATAAGGCAGGAGTCAAATTAATTTTATTATTGGTTTAAGGCACCATATTATACTAGGTGGTTTAAGAGTCTTATGAAAATTCAGATGGACGATCCTAATGGATTGGATGATATCTATGTGATTGATTGGACGGTCGGGATTGATCGGTATGGCACAAAAATATTTCTTGTATACAGTGGAGATATACACGGTTACATTTTTGTATTGACACCCTAATGCATTTTTTCCCTGCTGCATTAATACAAGAGGCGTTGCTTCTTTTGTGGAGAGATCTATTTGCAGAAATAAACAGCTGGTAGGGAACAAGGAAGAAAGCAAGAGAAGGAGAGGGAGAAGCAGAGGGGGGGTCAGTGAGAAGAGCGGAGAGATCTCTGTTCTTCTCATTGTTCTCCGATCCAACGCCCGCATTCCCATTCCCATTCCCAATTCTTCTTTCTTCTCCTTCTTCTTCATTAAAGGAGAGGCGTAGCGCGACGCAAGAAGAGGGGAAGATGGGCTGCTCTTTCTCCGGTCTCAACGCCTTCTACGACGCAGCAAATGGCACCGGCGACGTCTGGATCAACGAAAACCGGTTCAGGATCATGAGGCAGCTCGGCGAGGGCGGCGTCGCCTTTGTCTACCTCGTCAAGGAGGTCGTCGCCGACTCCGCTGCGTCCCCAGTCAGCCTCGCCATCAAGAGATCCATTGATCCGTCCCATATTTCAGGTCGCCTTTGTATTTCCTTTCTCGATGATGATATTCTAGTGTCTTCTGTCTTCTTTATTCAGTGGGAATTCGGGTTTCTGATTCGAAGTTTGGATCCTGAAGCTTATTTGCACTGTTTTGCGGATGTCAAATTTTCTAGTACATTATGCTTATATATACCAAACAAATTTGCAATTTTGATCACTCTGGTTGGAGATCTAGGTTATTGTTGATTTGGTTTTTGGCATATTGCTTACTTTTTTCTGTTGATTAATGCAATGTCCTTACATCTCTTAAGAGTGAAGATACTGATAAGGAAATTTAGATCTCATTACAGGTCATTGTAAAGGAAATTAGTAACTAAAATTGCTGGATTAAAATATATCCTATTTTTTAGGGGTATTTTGATTATTTTTTTCATTCTCGTTTTTATGTAGCTTTGGAATTGCTTTATATGAATGTCAATGTGATGTAATCGTGTATCATAAAAAATGCAACAAGAAGCTCTAATTTTCGTGTTCTTTTCTTTCTGCAATATTTCATTCTTGTTTTGTGGTTCATAATTATCTTAGAAGTATTTGATTTTTAACAATATGGATTGATTTGGAGACAACTGTTGGGTTTTGCGGCATTGGTTAGCTGATAGTGGTAATTGATGAAACTTATTAGTTTCATGCAGTAATGATATTTGAACATTGTTGGAAGCTTTATGTTGGTCCTAACTGATTGAAGTGTGTATGTTTTTTTTCCTATATTGTATTTTTTTTCACCAATCTTATTGTTTCTATTACTTTTAGTTATGTTGAATCCAAAGAAAGGCTAATTTCTTGTAAATAGGTGTAGTGTCACCTTATTATCAATCTTAGTCTTATTTTTGATAGCATGTAGTTTACAGTCTTACAAACAGCATGAGTTTATAGTATTTTTATTTTTTTAGATTTGGTAATCTTCTGTTTAACTAGGGTTTGTTTGTTTCGGGGTTTTCTCTCTATCTCCGTTGGGGGAAAACGTCACGGATAAAAAAAAGTCTGTTTGGTAACCCTCCAATTCCTACTGCCATTGCATTTTGACCTTTTTTTTGAACGCAACCACCTTCCTTCATTCTTCAATGTTCCCTTGGCAATGCTCTCATTACCACCGCTCCAACTCTCACCGCCAAAACAAATAAACCCTTATTCTCATGGTGCTTCTGTTAATACTCGAAATAACTGTGAAATTGGGATTTTACTTGCATTTGATTAAAGTTTAACGTGACTCGGTGTCTCGAAAGTTGAAAATGTTTGAATTTGTCATAAGGACCTGGTTATTTGAAGTATGGGTATCGGATATTAAACTACACATTTTGCATGGATATATTTATTTATTAGTTATCCCTCCTTTTTTACCGACTAACTTAGAGTAGTTTTGAAGTATGGTTATACTATCTATAACCTCATAATTCTTCTTCCATTATTGAATCCCCGATATTTTATAAATGGATATATTTTTGTTTTTTTCATTCCTCGGTTCCCTTGATCGTGGCATGCATATATGACTGTTGGAAAAGGCCATGTAAAGTTACCCATATTGGAGCCCGTTTATTTAGTTTTCTTCTTTTCTTCTCTTTAGTCCCACATCATTTATATGGATCTATTGTCTCTTTCTCCCTCCTATAAATGTGTATTCATACCTTGTATTTGATTATTGAGAAAGTATATATAAGTTTGAGGTTTTCTCCACATGGTATCAGAGCCAATCGGTCTCTCCTTGCGGCTAGCATTCTGCTAACCATCCGGTCTTCCCTTCTCGCGCAGGGCGCGATCTGGTTTTGTCTAACCGACCGGCCTTCTCTTCTCGCCCAGGGCGTGGCCTGGTTTCTACCCGCTTGCGGCTAGATTTTTCCCGCCTGCTTCTCCTCCCCATCAATCCCGTGGCCTCCACCCCTTCTCCACCTCTTCTCCATTCTCCGTTTTATAAGCCTCTCTCTGACAGGTGGGGCCTTCTCCTACGTCCCTCTATTCGCGCGGTTTTTTCCCTACCCGCTACGATCTCTCACTGTTCTCATTGCTCTCTTGCCTCCGCACCGTTTTCTTTCTCGCGCGGCCTCATCTTTCATTAATCGTTGCGGCTTCTCTAACCGCTGCAAGCTCCGCATCTAGGTCACAACATTTTACCGTGCTGCTGGTGTACTCACCCTGATCGTGCGGACTTCTCGCGCGGCCTCTTCGCTGGTTAGTCGCTGTGGATTTCTCTAACCGTTGCGGGCTCTGCATTTAGTTCGCGACATCGTCTCTTGTCGCTGGTGTCTTGTCACCAAGACCGTGCGGCCTCCCCAGTTCTCTAGTCAAGGCGACTTTTTCTTTCTACCCGCTCCGTTTCTTTTGGTCGCGGCCTCTTTTGTGCTTGTCGTCGTACCGTTGTCATCCAATCTGCGCGGTTTCCCTGCATCCACGTCCTGCTCGCTATTTCTAGTCGTCTGTTCTACCCGCGCAGTTTCCTTTCTATCCGCTGATCCTCTTGCCGCTGGTCTAGCCTCCTAACCGCCTGGACATGAGGTCTTCTCATGATTCTATCGGACAAGCGGCTTCCTCCTCTGCAGACCGCCCGGCCCTTGCCCCTGAACTTCGGGATGAACTGCGGATTACTACTATCTTGTTAGCCGGGAAGAAGAACTTTGTGGAGTGGGTACACTTGGTTCGTCGCGTTCTTCAGTCCAAAGGCTTCCTGCATCACTTGACTCAGGCTGCTTCCGCTACTCCTACTGAAGACTGGTTGCTCAATGATGGTCGCGTTCAGACCTAGCTCCTCAACTCTCTTGATAGAGAACCGTATCGCATGACCATGTATCATGAAACGGCCAAAGCGATGTGGGATGAACTCCATTCCCTCTATTCTGGGAAAGATAGTCTACAGCACCTGTATGACTTTATCACTGATCTTCAGACTCTTGATGTTAGCGAGGCCACCGACCTCACCTCCTTTCTTGTTCGGGCCAAAACTCTAGTTGAAGCATGGATTCAACATCAACCTCCTACGATAGACCTTGCCGCACAGCGTGCTCAAAAAGAAGCCATTGGTGTTGCCATGATGATGGCTCGTGTGCCACCGCATCTTCAGAGCATTCGGGCTCAGATCCTCCCCTCAGCTGTTATTCCGTCACTATCAGATGTGTGTTCTATATTGCTCAAGGTCTCACCGCCTCCTGATGGTTCTGGACCTTCGTCACCGGCTCTCCTTCAGCAGACTTCTGCGCCCTTACTGCCCCTTCCACCTTCTGCTCGGGGGGGCGTTCCGGCTCTTGCGACCGAGGTCGGGGAGGCCGGCCACGACTAAAGTGTTCCTTTTGCGGTAAGGACGACCACCTTGAGGCCAGGTGCTATCACAAGCATGGGCTTCCTCCTCGTCCACAGGTCGTCGTTGCTACCCACGACTCTTCGATCACTCGTACTGACATTGAAGAGGTCTGACTTCAGCTCCAACAACTTTATGGTCTGCTCAGTCGCCCACCTGCCTCCGTTACCTCGGCTGCCTCCATCTCACATGAAGGTATCGCTTGTCTCTCCACTAGTCCGCAGTGGATAGTGGATTCGGGTGCCGCTCATCACATCACCTCTATGCGGCTACATCAGTACATGGATTCTCCTCATCCTAAGTGTATCATAGTGGCCAATGGGCACACTGTTCCGGTCTCCGGCTCAGCGGATATCCCTCTCACTTCTTCTCTATCTCTACGCTTCGTTCTTCATGTTCCAGGCTCCCCATTTAATTTACTTTTTGTTGGTCACCTCACTACTGATTTAAGTTGTTCTATAACCTTTACATCTTCTTCTTTTCTGATACGGGATCGACAGACACGGAATATCATTGGTAAGGGACGACTGCAGAACGAGCTCTACCTTCTTGATGACTCCCCTACTATCCTCTTTTCCGTCTCCTCCGTCGATTGGCATCGGCGTCTTGGGTATGCCCTTTTGCTAGTCCTCCAGAAGGCTCTAACAGATGTATCTCTTCCTCTTTTTCAGTGCGAATCTTGTATTTTCGGCAAGCAGCCTCGTTCATCTTTTGTATCTCATTATACTCGAAGCTCTGCTCCTTTTATTTTAGTACACTCCGATATTTGGGGACCGTACAAAATCACTAGCATTTTTTGCTATCGCTATTTTCTAACTTTTATTGATGATTATTCTCGAACGACATGACTATATTTACTTCGTGATCGCTCCGAGCTTCCACATGTCTTTCGGGCTTTCCTCCTTGAGACCCGCACGCAATTCTCCACGAATATCAAAACTATTCGCACTGATAATGCTCACGAATACACTAGCCATGAGTTTGCAAACCTTTGCTCGGAATTTGGAATCATTCACCAAACCTCATGTGCTTATACCCCTCAACAAAACGGCGTAGCCGAACGTAAGAACTGTCATCTTCTCAATGTCGTTCGCTCTCTCATGCTTCAAATGCAGGTTCCCAAAGCTTATTGGAACTTTGCCCTTTCGACGGCATGCTATCTGATTAACCATCTTCTGTCCTCCATACTCCACAATGCCACTCCGTTCAACCTCATGCTCCCCTCTACTCCGGCATTCTCTCGCATACCCCGCATCTTTGGGTGCACTTGCTATGTTCACATTCTTGGTCCATCCACAGATAAGTTGGATCCCCGAGCGGCCAAACAAATCTTTGTTGGCTACTCACGAACTCAGAAAGGCTCCGTCTGTTATTCTCCTACTACCCGCAAGGTAACTGTTTCTGTTGATGTTACCTTTCGGGAGGATCTTCCCTTCTTCTCTGCTCCAGACCCTACATCTCTACCAACACCCGTCCTACGTCCTCTCATTCCCGTTACCACTCCTCCCCCACCACACATTCATGCCCAGCCTCTCATTATTTCCAAGCCACCTCTTATGTGTGCTTATACTCGTCGCCAACCTAGCTCCGTTGTCCCAATGCAGTCGTCTTCGACCTCTGACGCTCCGTGTCCTGCTGATCCGACACCAGAATCAACCGCTCATCCCATGGCAAATTCTGTATCCCTACATCGCCTATCCCCACGACTTCAAACTTTTGTCACTTTATTATCCTCGATTTTGTACCTAACTCTGTGCAGGAGGCTCTCCAACATCCTGGCTGACGGACGGCCATGGAAGAAGAAATGACTGCTCTCTGGGCTAACCAGACCTGACACCTAGTCCCTTTACCTCCCGGGCAGATACCTGTTGGGTGTAAATGGGTCTTTGTCTTCAAACATGCTCCTGATTAGACAATTGACCGTCTGAAGGCCTGCCTGGTGGCTCGTGGATTCACTCAACAACAGGGTCTCGATTATGAGGAGACATTCTCTCTCCCGTAGCCAAGCTCAACACCGTTCGGGTCCTCCTCTCCGTGGTTGTGCATCGCCAATGACCCTTACATCAACTAGACATCAAAAATGTGTTTCTGAACGGCCATCTCCAGGAAACAGTCTACATGCAGCAACCTCCCGGGTTTGAGACCACGGGGGAGTCCCGAGTGTGTCATCTGAAGAAGTCCATCTATGGTCTCAAACAATCCCCTCGGGCATGGTTCGACAAGTTTAGTAAGGCAGTTCGGGAAGTCGGCTTTACTCGGAGTTCAGCAGATTTCTCTCTGTTCACTTGTCATCAGAAAACAGGAACGGTTCTTCTGTTAGTTTATGTTGACGACATCTTAATCACTGGAGACGATTCAAAGAGAATCCAAGCAGTTAAACAACACCTTAGCTCCGTTTTTCAGACAAAAGATCTGGGGCATCTTCGATACTTCCTTAGTCGTGAGATCGCGAGACGTCCGGATGGACTTGTCCTCTCCCACCGGAAGTACTGTTTGGATCTCCTTCAACATGCTGGCCACTCTGGATGCAAGCTCATTACTACTCCAATGGATGCAAATCATAAGCTGTGTGCACATGCGTCCGATACCGATCTTTCTCTCCAAAATTCGGAATATTATCGACGTCTTGTTGGGAAATTGATCTACTTAACGGTCACAAGACCGGATATATCCTTTGCTGTTGTGGTGGTCAGCCGGTTTATGCATGCCCCTCGAATATGTCACCTTCAAGCCGTTGAGAGAATCCTAAGATATCTTAAAACAGCTCCGGATCAAGGGCTGGTATACAAAACCTCATCATTTACTCTAACGTTGGTTGCGTATTTTGATGCAGATTATGCTGGCTCCTTGGATGATCGGCGGTCAACTAGTGGCTTTTGTACCTATTTTGGAGGGCATCTTGTTACCTGACGGAGTAAGAAACAAGCTGTGGTTGCTCGATCCTCAGCTGAAGTAGAATACAGATCGATGACATCAGTTGTCTCTGAGCTTACATGGCTTGACAGTCTCCTTGCTAATCTAGGAGTGAAACTTCTCTCACCTTCCATCCTGTTATGCGACAGCCAAGCGGCTATACACATAGCAAAGAATCCAGTCTTCCATGAAAGAACGAACCATATTGAAGTGGACTGCCACTTTATCCGGGAGAAAGTTCAAATGAAGAAGATAGAATTAAAGCATGTTCCGGGTACTAAACAAGTTGTCGATATCCTCACAAAGGCCCTACCAAGTACTCTGTTTTATCAGTTCCTGTCCAAGTTTGGTGCCTACGACTTGTACGCTCCATCTTGCGGGGGAGTGTTGGAAGAGCCCATGTACAGTGGCCCATATTGGAGCCCGTTTATTTAGTTTTCTTCCTTTCTTCCCTTTAGTCTCACATCATGTATAGGGATCTCTTCTCTCTTTCTCCCTCCTATAAATGTGTATTCATACCTTGTATTTGATTATTGAGAAAGTATATACAAGTTTGAGGTTTTCTCCACAATGACAAAGGACCATTTCTTCTTAAAAAATAGATGTAAGAATTTAATTTGGCGACTTTCCTAATATATTGTAATCCTAATTATCATTTGGTCATTATATCTAGTTATCTACTAAACAAACCAGGTAAAATATCATTTCTGGATGAAATGTTAGCCATCTCGAGTATTGTGGGGTCCCTTTTGTTTCATTTCACTATTCCTCATGCTTTTTGCTTTTTCCTGATGCTGCATTCTGTCCATAATTCAATTGAAGGCGCTGCCAGTTTAGATGATAGTTCATTTTTTTCTATTTAGTTTGAGATGCCTAATTAAAGATTTCATTATGCGAGCCTTAAATATTTACTAACTGACAGTTGCTGATGAGTCATTGCCTACTTGACTGAATGATTCAGATGATGGCACGTATGCTTTGAAAAAGGTCATAATTCAAAGTCAGGAGCAGTTAGAGTTGGTGAGGGAGGAGATTCGTGTTTCTTCGCTTTTCAGCCACCCAAATCTGCTTCCCCTTCTTGATCATGCCATCATTTCTGTTAAGGTAAGCCTTTCTTCTCCAAAACAATCTTAGAGTTACAAATATATTTGAATTATTGTAATTTTAATATTCATTAATAGTTAATCTACACGGTTTTTAAATTGTTATTTTAGTTCACAAATCATCTCTTTCATTTGGCATTGGGCAATGGTTAAAAGCTGATTTTAGATGTCAAATCTTGTATGTTGGAATTTTTCACGGCAGGACCATATATCGTATGGGTCCATGTGTTATTTGAATTATCCCCGGTTTGGCCACTTCAATTGGTGCTTTGCGCAATGGAATGTTGCTTTAGTCCCACACTGCATGTCCTGATTTGTCTCAGGTACTTTATAGGTCATGGAGTTGCTCTTTACTCTAGCCTGATGGTTTTGAGGTTGATTCTCCCTGGTTTTGTACATTATATCAAATTCATGTTGTGGGGCCACACCTCTAGTGCCCACATGGCTTTTGATGTGGGGGGGCATGTTGGAGTGTTGCACAGCAGGACCATGTCTCATGTGGTACCTCGTATTGTTTGTATTATCCCCGGCATGACCCACATTTGTTGGTGCTTTTGGCGATGGAGTATTGCTTTCGTCCACGTCGCATAATTAGTGGTATCTCATCTTTCTTATAGGTCATGGGGTGCCTCTTCACTAACGAGCTGGTTTTGAGTAGGATGCTCCTTGGTTTTCTATGTAAGCCAAATTTGAGATAACAAATCTCTGTTTGCGAACCCTATTCAAGATGGTTATCTTCTTCTATAAAATGTTTTCTTGACAATGTAAAGTTATTTCTAACAAGCAGTTGAGTCCTACATGGTCAGCCTCATGTTTAAACTTTAGTCTTTGCTTATCTTTGCAAATAATTATTGAATGAAATGGACTTTGGAATAGAAATTTTGATTTAGAATAGAACCTATTTTAAGAAATACACAACAATCTTACAAGAATACACGCACACACACACAGATATATATATATATATATATATATATATATATATATATATATATATATATATATCAGACACTCACCACTGAACAAAATTTACTAAATCAGCTTTACACTTTAGTCAACAATCCAACACAGTAATATCAGATGATTAACTGAGTCAAACCTCTGTATGAAAATAGATTTGCATGTGATCTAAAAATTGACGCAAATTGCAATTATTGGATAAAACATCAGAACAAACCAATTAAATGTGAAGTAAAGTAATGAAAAGTTCCATTCTAATTTGTGCAGTCTTATGAAGATATTAAAGAGTTAGTGGTGTAGTTGGAGAGTTTAGAGATTCCCATTCTCATTAGTTTACATCATATTTAAAATCATCATAAATGATTGACACGTATATGATATACTAATACGAAAAAATTCCAATAAGAAGAGAAACCAGGAGAGCAAACTAATTGGAAAAAAAACTCAGATGAATAATAATAGCTACGCATAGTCGTGGTCAAAAAGGCCGGCCGGGCCGGGCCCGAGCTTTTTACCAACCGGGCTCGGCCCGGGACCAATTTGAACCGGGCCGGGCTCGGGCTCCCTCTCAAAGAGGGAGCCCGATTAGGCCCTTTAGTCCGGGCCGGCCTGAATACAAAAGGCGGGATTTTAATCCCGGCTATGATTAGGCGGGATTTCTGCTTAGCCCGGCGTCCGGGCTTTGCCCGGCCCTGCCCGGGCCGGGAAACCGGCAAAAATGGGGGCCTGGTAAGGGCCCCAAGCCCGGCCTTGGCCCTGGCTGGGCTTTTGCCGGACCGGGCGGGCTTTCTGGGCCCGGGTTATTTGCTCATGAGCCTACACATGCTGTTTTAAATAAAAGCAAATTGCAATATTAGGAGAGAGCAATAGAACAAACCAATTCAGAATAAAATAAGTTACATTTTATCAACATAGCATTACCACTTTTCTTCCTAACAAAGACGACACCTAATTATCCAAAACTATGGTTGAATAAAAGAATCCAGTTATGCTGCTGTGAGAATCAAAATTATCAAAGTAATAGTTTATTTTTGTGAGACCCCTTAAAAACATATTTCCATTTTAACTTTAGAATGCTTCAAATGCTCATCTTAAGGTAAAACAAAAAAAAATCTTCATCCCTTTAAAATAAATATTGGACACATTTGTGCTTAGTTTGCATATCCTGAATTTTTTTTCTTACTTGAAATCATTTACCCGAAGGGGAACCTTGGCGCACCGGTTGAGGTGTTGCCGTGTGATCTTGAGGTCATGAGTTCGAGTCTTGAAGGCAGCCTCTTGCAAAAATGCAAGGTAAGACTTGCCTACATTTCATCATTGTGGTGGGACCCTTTCCTGGACCCTCGTTGCGCGGGGATGCTTTGTGCACCGGGCTGCCCTTTTTTTAATTTAAAATCATTTACCCATTCACTTGAAATGGGGTCTCCATCTAACTTCCTAACCGTCCATTATTTTGATGCAGGGCGCACAAGATGGATCAAAGAACCATGAAGCCTACTTACTGTTTCCGGTTCATCTGGACGGAAGTTTGTTGGACAGTACAAAAGTTATGCAGTCAAAAAAAGAGTTCTTTCCTGCACTAACTGTTCTTCAATTATTTAGACAAGTAAGCGCATGTGGAAATGATTCTCCTTTTTGGTTCAGTATTTGATGAATAATTTAGATGAGATTGAGAAGCTCCAGTCATATCATATAATGCTCTTCTATATTACTTTTTTTTTTTAATATTTTTGGAAGTGGATACCTTCTAAGTATTAACCATTGGACCTCTGTATAAATAATTCATACAATTGGCATACTTAAATTCAGATTTGCATGGAATATGCAAAAGCTAACTATTTTTCATGAAGAATCTTCCTATCAAATATTTTTTTCTTTTTTGAAAGCAGTATTCTTTTTTCTAGGTATAGTATAGCATTTAGTTAAGCTTCAGTTATTATTTCTCTCATCATAATAAATATAGCAAAAAGAATTCATTCTATCTGACACCCATGAATAGAACATGATGAGTTCTAATACTTCCCTGGTCTCGAACCTCTTGTTTGTTTCTTCTGCAACTTCAACCATAATTGTGATTTTATGCCGAGCTGATTGTCAGCACAATCCTTTACCAGCTCTGTGCAGGATTGAAGCACATGCATAGTTTTGAACCTCCGCATGCGCATAATGATGTCAAACCTGGAAATGTTCTCGTAACACACAAAAAAGGACAACCCCCTGTTGCAATTCTAATGGATTTTGGTAGTGCGCGGCCTGCTAGAAAGCAAATTCGTTCACGATCTGAGGCATTACAGTTGCAGGTATGTTTTCCTTTCAATATGTATTGAAACTGTATCTTGTACATTTCATATCCTGGATAATCTTGAAAGCAGAAAAAAAATAGTGGCAAGTGAAATTCTTACAGTGAAAATCACTAGAGATAACAAATCAACCTCTCAGAAATCCTTTGCAGATCTGTGAGAAAATCACTTTTGATTTTGGAGGGGGAGAAAGCTAGCTTGCCACAAATGGAAATCCAAATCAGTTAACCCAAATGGAAATCCCACAATGATGATTTATGATGAAGAAGGAGATCTAGCTTGCTTGCCACAACATTGCATATGAGATCAGCTAAATCAATTTGTAGTAAACAGTAGGTGTTTGTGAAAGATTTGTGCAAGGAGCAACAAGGTTTGTGTGAAAAAAAATGTGAAGAAGGTCGGCTCCAGGAACTGAAAATGGGGAAGAAGGCCGGATCCAAGATACCTTGTAGATCGGCGAGCGGAGAAGATGGACCGCCGGCGGCATGTTGCATGAGGAAGAAGAGGCGCGGATCCAGGAAGAGGAGGCGCGGATGAGAGGAGATCGAGCAGTGGTTCTTTCCTGTCGCAAAATCGAAACGTCTGCTCTTACGATAGGCGCGAATCCGGTAATCGCCGCTAGCGAGGATAGGAATCGGGAACGACTGCTCTTGTGATACGGTTTCGGGGGAGATAACTTTTGCGGCTGGACGTAGGAAAAAAAACGGCTTGGGTTGTGTATTAAACAACGGTATAATGAAAACGGACGTTTTAAAATAAGCCGTTCCAAACACAACTTATTCCGAAAATACCGGTGCGTTTTAAACGTACCGCAGGCTAGAAGTCTAACCAAACGCTATCTAAATCTTTGAATTTTGATTGTCATGTCAAACATGAAAGTACTAATTTCCAAAATCTTTTTTGTCCTCCTGTAAATGTATGTTTGAACAATATGAATGAGTCGTATAGGATACAGTTTTAGAAAGTTTTAAGAATGGTATCTGACACATGTTTAGAATATTTTGACAATGAGTATGTTATTGGCATAGCTTACTAACATTAGATATATTACGGGAATAAATTATGTATTTTATTAATATCTTGTCACATTTGTATTAATGTCATTGTATAACCCCGTATTCGCCGAGTAGGTCCCTCAGAAGAAGATCAAGTCAAAGAGAGCAATCTTAGGCTCATGCGAGCCGGATGGGCGAGTAGGGTCGGAATTCTTCAACTCGCAAATGTTTAAGTCATTAGTAGCATGGAGGCAAGTGGGGGATTTGGGCCCACACTCGCCACAGGACCAAGCTAAGGGAGAGGCGACAGGAGTAACTAGCCCCTCACTCGCCCTCATCCCCGGCCGAGGCAGCGAGTGCTGGCCCCTTTGGGGCACTTGCCGCCCCGGGCGAGTGGTAGCAACAGGAGCCACTCGCGCCTAGTAGTGTTTTTACTAGGATGTCCATGTTGGCCTTCAAATAGCCTCTCCAAACAGCAGAGCTTCGCTGTTGGCAGACCAACTTTGGGCTGCGTATAGTAGAACTAAAAGACGAGATTCCGCTATTAGCAGACCAGGTTTGGAAAACTATAAATAGATCCTATGGGCACCTTTGGAGGGAGGCCAGTTCTCTCGTTTTCTTCCTCAGGTTGTTCCTGGTATGCTTTGAGTTCCCTCCAAGGTGCCCTGCTGAGCTTTTGGCTTGTGAGGGGAAGTTATCTTAGATCTTCCGGGTGTGGTGGGACTTCCGTGCTGCAGCTCAGGGTCTGTTCCTTAGTTTCCAGTGCCCGGTCAGGAGTGTAGGTTCTAATGCCCCGCGACAACCGCACCAACTAGTGTGCATCGCCATACTCGCATATTCATACTGAGGGAAAAGGAAAAGCAACGCGTTTTCGGACCAACGCACGCGCACAAAACGGGAGGACATCTCTTGCAAACGCGCCGCCACCACCGCACAACAAACGAGGGTGATGTACGAGCGGTCAATCCCGAGGCGAGGTGATTAGGCTTAGAAATTTTCAGGCTCGTCGCTTTGCGGTTCACAATCCACGAAAATTTGGGGACATTTGTTGGGGTTCCCCCTGAAATTTCTAAATCAAACCGCGAAGATTTCGACCAAAGATATGAAGGGAAGCTGACATATCAGAACGAGTCACGCACACTAAGTCGCACTCACCCAGAGGCCCGAAATCACCCCGAAAGGGGAGCCAAGCCAATCACGACGCGCGCATCGCGCCCAGCGGGCACGCGCGTGTCGCACCCCGGCGGGAGCTTGCGCTCATGCGCGCCCTCCCTTGTGTGCGCGCGGGCGCGCCTTTGCGCGCGTGCTCGCCCTTGTGTGCGTGTGCCCTTGCGCCCGCACGCGCCCTTGCGCCCGCGCGCGTGTTGCCGACGACCGTCTCTGCCGGCGGCCGCCCCTGCCGCCTCCGTCTGCCTCCGGCCGCCGCCGGGCAACCCACCAGAACTGCCCGGGGGCGCTTTCATCATTTCGCTAAAATTGGTGATTCAGGTGACCGAAACGAGCAACGTCATTCGCCAGCACAAATTCCGCCCCGACATAATTACCAACGTATCCCTCCAGAAAAATATAAAAGACAAATAACCATAGAGACTAGAGAGAGCTCTGAGGTTTTCTTGCAAGAACGCGGGTCTTGGATCGTTTCTCTGCTCGGAATTCGCTCCGCTCCCTCTCTAGTGTGGAGTCATCTCAAGGCTTCCAAGGCACGGTATTCTTCCCCACAGGAACGCTCTCATCAAGGCTCTGATTCAGCAGGAGCGCTTTCATCGAGGCTCCGATGACTTGACTATTTTCTCCACTAGAGCGCTCACATCCAGGCTCCAATAACTTAGTTTCTTTTCCATTGTTTTCATGTTTTGTACTTGTAATGGAGAGGTGATCTGTCACCCTTCAAGGAATTATCTTAACTCTTGTAAACTCCAACAAAATAGTGAATTTTAGGCCAACGCAGATCTGACAACATGGTTTTTCACCATTTTCGGGTTTTCTACGTCAAAAACGTCTTTTGTCATTTGTTGTTGTTTTCTCTTAAACTATTTACGCGCTCTATCCAATTCCGAGCTGAGGCGGTCTGATTCTCCAGACTTGGGAAAAACCGGGTGACCCGCAACAATCTTATTTAAAGACCCCTTGGGCCAGTGAATTATTCAAGACGTAATCTATTTCCCTTGTTTTGTTGAGGTATTGGTAGCTCTCTCTCTCCGAGCACACTCTGCTGGGCAGCTACGATTTCGGCTCCACAACATCTTTCACCACCATTATCCCCGTCTCCGACTATCCTCCAGCAACTCTACCGACATTACAGGCTAGGCCCATAATAGAATAATAGCCTAACTATGACTAATTACAAATGCCAGTATTCGGTAAAGAAGAAATCTCATACACCGCCTACCTTATTATATGTTCTTTTTTACTTGCATGTATATGTGCAGGTAAGTAATACTCGTTCGTCAATAAGAGTGATGCCATTTTTGTTTGTAGCGTGTGGTTAATAAATAATATACATATATCTTTCCATACCACACAGATACACATGGATGCATGTGTGTGTATATATATGCATATAAATTTGAACACAGGCCAACATATGCTTTTCTTACAATTTCAAATTTTGTGGCACTACTATTCGTGTAGGCCAAAATATTCGTTAATAATTTTGTTTAATGCTGTAATTTTATTCTTATTGTATTTGAGTTTCATTATAGATAATGCCGATAATTATTTCCCTATAAAGTGTTATCATACTATATCTTGTTAACATTTACAATCTTAAACAGGAATGGGCTGCTGAGCATTGTTCTGCGCCTTACCGAGCTCCTGAGTTGTGGGATTGTCCCAGCCAAGCCGATATTGATGAGAGGACAGATGTTTGGTCTCTGGGATGCACTCTATATGCAATCATGTAAGAGTTGTTGTTCAAAGTGACTGACTGATATTTCCTATTTTCTAATGTATTTTCCCTGCCTAAATATTCAATATAATTTTGACATATCTTTTTTTAAAAAATCAAGTTGTTGCTTATTGTAACTATCTTTGATGGAAAATATTTGATTGAGGTAGAAATTGATTGATGATGGAAGTTTTGGATTGCAATTTTTAGGATGAAATGCATGAAGCACGTCAAAGCTTAAATTTTGTTGTCTAACAATTGGAAGGTAGATAATTTTAGTTCATTTAGATGAAAACAAGAAATAGGACGAATATGTCTCCAGCGATAGCATGTGACGGAGACTGTGCCAAACCGTCAATGGGGCGGCTGCCGGGTACCATGACCGCTGCATTCTAAGCGCGGAGTATACTTCCTATATTTCATGCATGCATTTTACCTTTATATTTGTTAAGTAATAATAAGCTTTTAAATGTAATTTTATTTGTATATATATTCCCTGCATTGGGGGGGGGGGGGGGCTTACCGGTTGAGGAGAAGTATTGGTTTGAGTTCTGGAAGCAGCCTCTTGCAAAAATGCAGGGTAAGGTTTGCCAACATTTCACCCTTGTAGTGAGACCCTCCTTGAACCCTTGCTCTGCGGGGATGCTTTGTGCGCGTTCAATCATCATACAATACCAGTGGCCTGACTGGAAATTTTGATTTTTTTTTGCCCTCATAGGTACGGAGAATCTCCTTTCGAGTACGTTGTCGGCGAAACTGGAGACAGCTTGCAACTGGCCATCATGAATGCTCAAATAAACTGGCCGGCGGGTTCTGGCTCTCCTTATTCAGACCAACTCCATCAGTTTGTTCAATGGATGTTGTCGCCTCAACCTGCTGTTCGGCCTCACGTCGGCGACATTCTCATCCACGTCGACAAGCTCATCACCAAGTTTTCCTCCTAAGCCAGAGAAGTTTTCTTCAACAGGTTTCTTCATCTCTTCTTCAATACATTGTGCCAGTCCTTACCACTCCCTTTGTCAAAAACCATTAAGGTGTTGATTGCTTCCCCTAGAGTGAAAAAATGAAATTTATTTCCTTGGTTCCTTCACTTCCTTGGGCCATATGCCTATATCACACATCTTTATGTAATTGGTCCTTCCACTTCCTTGGGCTATATGCCTAAATGGAATTAGGACAATTTTTATTATTATTTTTTGCTTAATGGGCCTTCAGTAAATGAGAAAGTGGATGGCCGTCTCTGTTCCAGCGTAACGTGTTGTGCGCGCCAAACTCTTTTAACAGTAGCGAGTACGAAAGTGGGCTGGGTTTGTCGGGTTGCCGTTTGATCCGACGGGTCACGTGGGCCAGCAGCCCTTTTTTCGTGACAGCGTGTGAGAAAGCGTGCCCGTGTTTCTATATGGGCGGGCCCCACCGTGCACCACTGCCTCATGGCATGTGGACCACTTTTTTTTTTTTGCGGGAGCGTGGGCCAAATCAACAGCGGGACCCACTTACCTTGCAAGAGCTCCCAATACATTTTAAACAAGTCGCATAGAGGTTGATCCATGAAATTGATTATGAGGTGCATAATTTTTTTAATGAAATAGCTTATGTGCGTTCAGTGCATGATATTTTTTTTATGTATGCCCTATATTATAGGTATGAGTCACTGAGTTCAAGAAATTTTAGCAAGGGGATCAGACATTAACTTTTTACAAAAAAATATTTAAACGCTTCCATCTTATCGGAGTTGTTTCTCTCTCATCTGGCCACTATTTTTTGACGTATAAGTAGTTAAAATTCATTGTTTCGACGAGAGAAATCCAAATCTATTAATCATTTTGAAAAATAATGGGGACAGGGGGGCAGTGTCCGTCAAGCCCCCTCTGAATCCGCCCTTGAAGTCACACAACATGAAGTAACTTTTTTGCACTATAATATACTAGTGATAGTGTATAGGGCCTCCTATGCTTCGCACGACAATAATTTTGCCACTTTCCTTTCCCTGTTTGTGGTACGGTGTGGTAATCAGATCACTAGTCTTGCTCGACGCCCTCTCGTTTGAAGAAATGTAGAAACTGCATTTATTTTTTGTCTAAACACTTATTAAAGTACAATATTTTTTAAATAAATATTTTAATGGATAGTTATGTCGGTAATTGGTTCCAAGTCTGTGAGGGTCTGAGGGAGTAGTTCTCCAGTCTTCGTTCACGTTCAATTATATTATATAAATATTAGGGTTTTGTTTGACGCGGCGTTTCAGGGGCGGGCGTTCGTGGTTTTTCCAAAAGTTTTGCCAAATAAGTTTTTGGAGGGGCAACAGTGGCATCAGTCACCGCTAAAAATAGCGGTGACCCGCTATTTCAGAGACGGAATTTTTTCGAGACTCAGAAATAGCAGGTTGCTGCTCGTTTTTTTATATATATTTTAAAATAATATATTAATAGTATTACGTTATAAATTAGGCATGAGCAAAAAGCTCGGGTCGAAAAGCCCGCCCGGGCCATCCCGGAAAAAGACTGCTAGGCCCGGCCCGGTAAAAAGCTCGGCCCGGGCTGGCTTGGGGCCCTTACCGGGCCCCCATTTTGGTCAGTTGCTCGGCCCAGGCCTGGCTTGGGGCCCTTACCGGGCCCCATTTTGGTCAGTTGCCGGCCCGGGCAAAGCCCGGGCGTCGGGCTAGCCTGAGCCCGGCACCGGGCTAAGGGAAAGCCGGCGGGATTTTAATCCTGCCAGGCCATTAATCCCGCTTGATCAGGAGGGAGCCCGAGCCCGACTCGGCCTGGCTCAAATTGAGCCCGGGCCGAGCCCGGCTTGACAATAGCCCGATCGGGCTTTTTGAGCACAAGTTATAATAATATTATTATTTTAAATTATTACTTAATATTATTATTATTATTATAAATATAACATAATATTATTATTATGTTATTATTTTAATTATTAATTATAATAATATTATTATTATTATTAAACAATGCTGCAAATGTTGTTCTTCCAAGCAGATTCACAGATTCTACCATCACTCTGCAAAACAGCCGATTTTTTCATCATTATTTCTCCAGTCGCTACAGCCGCATCAAACAGAGCTGAGGAGTCGTCTAAGAAATGAATAGACATTTGAATGTTGGAATCCGAGCAATCCCACGCTGTTGGGTCTGAGATGTGCAAGCAAGAGCAGTATGCCCTTATATTTTAATTTTAAAATGAAAAAAAAAATATGAAGTCATTAAATTTTAAAAAAAAAAACAGGTAATATAATATAGATAAAAATAAAGCATTTGATATTTTCTTAAATATAATTTATTTTATGTTCTCAACAATTAGATTTGCCAGTGCACATTTGTAATAGATAATTAAATTAAGCCGTTTAAAATATAATAGTAGATTATTTTATTTATTTTCACATGAATCATTTTGCAATGTAACAGTTAAAT